>JAAAKG020116981.1:0-38455 GCA_010014905.2 Druon quercuslanigerum
TACAAAAAAGAAAAGCTCAAGAGTAGACACGGCAAATGGCTCCTCACGAAATTTACTGTTGCTTTAACTACACCTAAAATCGGAAGACGTTCTAATGAATTCGCTATAATAATAATCTTAATTAAAAATTAGTGCATTTAAGGAAGCGTTGTGCGAAATTTAAGAATATTTTATTTTTCAAATCTGAGTTTTAAGATTCTTATTTAAAAATACGTAGGAATTAAACCATGTTTCGAATTTTTGAGTTTTAACTAAAAAAGTTTTAATTTATTTATTTCTAAAGCTTGCATTTTAAAATCATATACTTCTAACGTATTCCGTGCAAAAAATTATTGCAAATATTGACCGACTTAGATCAAAAAATTTGTTAAAGGAAAGGTAATAAGGTATCAAAGAGGTTTGTTTAACCTGATTGACGTTCTAGGTGATCGTCAATACCATCCAAATTGTTATAATTGCCTAGAATTCATAGCGAAACATTTTTCATAGCGAGATATTTTAAAATCACATAATATACAAAAACAAAAAAATATCAGAAAATTATTCAATTCAATTCAATTAACAATGCATTAAGCAGCAAGTTTCCGATAGAAAAAATTGTTGTTTTTTCGATACTGATGAAAGGAAAAAAATTTTTTTTTGATCCCAGACTTTTAAATTGGGATCTTCATAGTAAATTCAGTAACATTAATTTTTATTCCATTAACACTTATACTTAGTTGATAAATATCATATGCATTATTCAGGCATTTCTTGATGAAAGAGATTTTTTTTGCTTACTAATTAATTTTTTTTTAAATATGAAGTTTCCCAACTTATCAATTATTTTTCTTAAATTATCATGATATTCCTGATGAAAAAAGTTCTCATTGATAGAAACGAACTTTTCTAACAAGAAATGCCTTATGGATGCATTTGTTTGATTAAATATTTGTTGCAAAAGATCATCAAATGTATTAACTAGTCATGAATTTTGCTGAAATTTTTATTAAGTTCCTAACTGGAAGGATTGACATTGAAAACGACGAATGTTTTTGCTGAGACAGAGCTTTAAAAAAAAATAATTCACTATCATCAAGTGATCATATAAATTGTGAAATCCGTTTTAATGAATTTAAAGACCAATTTTTTCGTTAAAACTGGCTAATTAAATGTAAATATCTAATAATAACAACGTTGTGGCCTATAATATAATATTTAATATTTATATTAGATAACGACTGAAGAACATATGTATTAGAAAATATAGTGAAACACTCGAACATTCATCAGTTTCATGAATAATAAAATTTTTGAATATAAGACAAAATCTGTACCCCCTCAAATTGGAAAATATGAACATTTTATCTACTTTTGTTTTCGGTTGGGTGGTTATCCTCCAAACTATTGGTGAATACAATACAATATATCTATTATTTTGAGAGAATGTCTAAATTCTTCTTTAAAATTCGAATTTTTCAAATTTAATCTACATTTTATCTTAATTGCTGTTTTATTTCAAACTTTATTTAAGTTTGGCGAAATTTAGCTCGAATTAAATCTAGAAGTGTCTAAGGAAAGCCAGAATGTGATTGTTAGGAAAAATAAAATTTAATACGTGTTCCATATGTTACGAAATTCGTACCATATGGAATCGTCGCTCATTATTACCAATCGTGCAAGAACCGATCTTATAAACTAAAAAAAATAATATACTTATTCCATTTTGTTTTGATTCTAGATTCTAAAGAAAATTAGTTCATTCAGGGTTCAATCAGCCTTCAATAGCACATTCGCATTACAATGCTCGCGATATGATTTGCTAATTATAAAAACAAACAAAACGCGAGAAATAAAAAAGGAGAAGGATCCTTCTTTTTAAATTGTGTTAAAAATAATACATTTTTTTCATTCCCAAAAAGGCCACATTTTAAAATCGGTTTTTCGCTAGGAAATATTGCTGACATTGTGGACTATATTTCCTATAAACACGTGTTTTATTCAAATAATACATAAAAAATTTGATCCTGTTTTCTTTTGCAGATTTCAGTTTACAGTTTGACTGTCTACCTAATGGCGAACCTATACCGTATAATCCTCGCCCCGGACCTGCGAAATCTACAAAAAGACATGATTCTCCTGGATGTTCTCTTGCCACTGCCAGAACTCCATTTCTGGACTTTTCAGCTAGCACTTCTGCTCCTGCCGAGCCTATGCTGCGAGACAAGCCCCATTCTCATTTCCCTGTCGAGTCTCTTCTCTGTGAGAAGTCCAGGTCACCTTCTCCAAACGACCCGCCTCTTCGTGCCAGGTCTAGGTCTCCTCCTGGAAATATACGTCAAGCCTACATACCTGGATTGAATTCTGAAAGCCTTAGATTTGTTCGGCTTATTCCTTACGCAAATCCGAACCGGCGATTCGAAGTTCGAAAATACACTTTTCCTCAGGATAAATCAATTCAATTGAGAGAATACGGCCATGTACACCTGCCCATTCCTACCGAAGAAAAAATTGTATTATCAACGTCAAATGGTGATGTCTTTGCCATATTTAGGAGGAATTACACACTTCTTCGTGGAATCTATAGAAACAAATTTCACAAAGTGAGGCTGGTTTCAAGACGTGTGAAAATAAACATGCACAGCGGCGTGGTTGAAGATATGACTCGTGAAGAAATTGCGGAATCTCAGTTAGGCAGGCTACATCCAATTTCAAAAAATTTTGAAATAGTTATGGTAGACGGATTCCATCCATATAATTAATTTTATTATCAAAAGATGAAAAACTGAACGATAATACTGTTGGTCATGTCAGGTGACTGTCTTATAATAAAAAAGTAGAAATTAAAATTGGTAAATAATAACACCGCAATAGATGTAATATGTTGCCGACACTTTTGTCATATGGCGACATGGACTAGATGAACTAAGTTATTTTCTCCATTCCATTAATCGATTACATCCTAATATACAGTTTACCGTGGAAACTGATCAAAACCGAAAATTGCCTTTTTCGAACGTGCTAGTTTACAAGAGATTCGGTTACAGAAAATCTACCTATAAATATAGATACATACAGGCATTCTGCCAGAAGCACCCATCTCAAAAACAATTGGTATTTAATTCTCTTATATACAGAGCTGTATTCATAAGAGATAACGATAACTTTTAAAAGGAATTGAAAAACGTTAAACACATACTAATGGAGAACGATTACACAAAAAACAAATTGATAAGGCAATAAGAAAATACATTTGAAAAAAACAAGCCAACACAACCTACTAAAGAAAGAGATAGAAAATTGATCACCATCCTAACCTACATTGAAGGTGTCAATGAACAAATAAGAAGAATTTTTAGCAATCACTATAACAAAACTTCAAAATAACCCTAAAGACAAAAAGACACCTCTAAGTCATCCGGAAGTATATAAAATCTTTTGTCTTTTGTCAAAGTGTATTTTAGAGAAACCGGGAAAGCGGTAAGCCAATGAATATAGGAAAAAGGCATATAACATTTTATTTTACAAAACTACCGTAAATTCAAAAACACAATATTTTTCCAATAAACCATACAAAAGCAATCGAAATCTAAAAACATCCTAATAACATGAATATATCGTACGCAGAGAGTATACGTAAGAATAGAATAACCTGATACCTCAGTTCCAGGTTAGCCCTGAAATTGTGAACTGCAAAATTCAGTGGAATCGCTTGTTATTTGTGTACCATCTGTACCATTTGTGCACAGACCTTTTGAAAGTAAAGGTCAAAGTATCAACAAACGTAATTTGGTAATTGTGAGATTTCTTTAGTGAAAGCTCTTTCGGCTTTAACGAAAAAAATTTCATCACGTGCATCATAATTGATTATTTTTTGTGCCAACAAAATAAAAATTTTAGTTTTTTCAAAAAAATCATAATATATCGTGAGTTGTTTGGCCTGAAATTCACCGAAGAAAGACAGACACCGACACAACCATATTTTTTCAGACTCAGGGGGATTTCAAAGGTGAAGATTTAAAGAAATCCGCGATATTCATTTTCCACATGAAATTAATGCCATCTAATTATGATAAGAATTTTTTTTAAAAGAAGAAAGCGTTTTGACCAATTCAATTAGCGGCTAACATGTCAATGAAGTAGATATGTGAAATTTTCACTGGCAAATAGTGAAACCTCATTAATTTGTTATTGAATATTACATCAGTGTTAAATACGGTTCTGATATTTGGAGAAACAAGAAAATATCTGCCCCAGCATTGAATCTGAATATAAATTTCAGTAAATGATAGCTGTCTTTGGCGTAAGCTTTAATGTTTGATAGGCCTATACAGAAAAGTGGAGAAATATTGCTTAAGAGCTAAAGAACGTATAAATGGTGACATCAGCTTTAATGCATTTGAACATAATTTTTTTTTAAGCTGACTAATGAAGTGTAAATATCTGAAAGGAAGAACGTTCTCGCTTCTAATACATTAGATAAAGACTATAAAACTCAGGTATTGTATAATATGATTAAGCACTTGAACATTTATAAGGTTCTTAAATAGTACAATTTTCTAATAGTGTATTAACCAATTTCTCCTCTAATCAGAAAATATGAAAATTTTATCTATTGGCGTCTTGTTCTTGGTGGCTCTCCTACAGTCTATTGGTGAATATAATAAAATGTATAAATAATTTTTAGAATATTTTTGTGCGATATAAAAATCCGAATATATGCAATTTATTCTACATTCTATCTCAATTGTGGTTTTATTTTAAAGTTTATTTGAGTTTGTCGAAAATAAGCATGCATTAAAACTGGATTTATTCCAGAAAAAACCACAATGTGACTGTGCAAAAAAATTCGAAAAATTCCGATTTATTATTGATCGACTTGATTTTAAATAATGCAGAGGTTCACGTTGTGGATTTATAAAAAGCAACAATAACTTTCCCAACAAGTCGACCTTTTAAAATTGTTATTTCCTTGCAAAATATTTTAGACAACGAGTAGTATACTTTTTGTAAATGTGACGTCCCGCGAGGAAAGGGACATTAGGGTTAAGATGCGAATTTTTTAGAAGACGCGATTAAAAAAACGATCGAAATCAGACATTCCTAGCGTAGGGACAATATCCGGAATCCCTCACCTCCACTAACGATTGCATTTTCTCGCTCCGCGTTCAGCGAGTCAGATGATGGTGGTCGCGCAATAAAATCCTGTGCAGTGCGCTGGAGACGTCGCACTGACAAATAGAATTTTTTTCTTTTTAAATATTAGAGAACGCTTTTACAACTATCAACAGAATTAAGCATTCAAAAAATGATTTTTGAAACCTTAAGGTCCTTTTCCTCGCTACTCTTCACAAATTCTTTTGACATTCTCATCCCAATGAGAAGCTATTAGTTTTATGTGAAAAATAACTTTCGTGGATTCCATCAAATGTCGATTTTTCGAGACCCCTGAGTCAGAAAAAATAGTTTTTATGTCTGAATCTGTCTGTGATCGTTGTCATTTTTGTCTTGGTCGTTGTAGTCTGTCAATGTCCCCGCATTGCGGACAGATTTTTTTGTTAGAAAATATGCAACGGAAATTTCATCCTGTTTTTTTGTTGCAGATTTCAGCTCACAGTTTGATTGTTTACCGAATGGGGAACCAATGCCGTATGTTTCTCATGCCGAACCTTCTTCTTTTCGTGAAAGAAACAATTCCCAAGTCGAACCTCCTTTTCGTCCCAATTCCAGGTTTGATCGTCCTGCCGAGCCTAGTATTCGTACCAGATCCAGATCTCCTACTGTCAATAGACGTTGTATATTCATAACCAGAATGCTACCTGAAAGAGTTAGATATCTTCGGCTCATTCCTAACTCGAATCCTAACCTCCGCTTCGAAGTTCGAAAATACACTTTTCCTCGCGATAACTCAGTTCAATTAAGAGAAAATGGCCAAATCCATGGGCCCTTGCCAATCGAAGAACAAACAGTATTATCAACATCAAATGGTGACGTCTTGGCCATATTTGATAGAAACGGTAGATTTCTTCGTGGCATGTATACAACAAGGCGTCAAAGAAGAAAGCAGGTGGAACGGCGTGTCAAAATAAACATGGACAGCGGCGTGATCAAAGATATGACTCCAGACGAAACAGCAGCTTCTCCATTAAGCAGGAAGCGCCCAGTCTCTACGAATTTTGAAACAATAATGCTAGATGGCTACGACCCATACTTTTAATTTAATTATCAAAATGAAAAACTAAACTATAATAAAGTTGATGATGCAACATAGATTTCAAATTTTCGAAGTAACTACAATTATACAGGGTGGGCCATTTTAATCTATCGCGGGAAATATCTCAGAAAACAAGTTAGATATGGAAAAATGTTTCAGATAAAAGTTGTAGGAGGAAAAGAGGGACATGGATTGGTACAAAATACCTTTGAAGCAATTTTGAAGGTTATTTGAAGGTCAAAGTGTTTTTTTTTAATGAAAACCCCTAATTTTGATCCTGGATATAAAAAGAGCAGAAAATTCTACGTATATGATGTTGTATTTGTCAAGGTTGTTTCAAGGTAAGATGAAGGTGACATAAGCAAAAATGACATAGCGAGCAATATCTCAGAATATACGTCAGATACCGAAAGATGTATTAGACAATAGTTGTACGGGACAATAGGGTACACATATTGGTACCATATACTTTTATCTTGAAGGTGATGTTCAAGGTCGCTTGAAGGTAAAAGTGAATTTCAGGCCGCGTCGTGGACACTTGAAAATCAAATATGCAAAAATGACTAAAATTGTAAGGACTCAAAATGCGAAGCTTCTACCCTGTATTATTGAGGCCCAATAAACTTTCAAAGATTGGTTAATAGCGTCATCAAAGAATATGGACCAATCAGATAGCCATTTATAATTCCGCAGAAAATATTAAGGCTCCAACGATGTTGGTGATCAGTGGTCCTGTACTAGTGTGGATTCGTATCTGACCAATAATGACATTTTTGTATGTTTAAAGTTTCAGTGTTTTTAAATATAGCCTCGGCAGAAAACACAATGTATTTTAACAGCTCACGATGATGTGAAGCCCATAGACAAAATTCAAGGCGTTCCATGAAATTTCGATCCATTATTTCTTGGCTTACTGTTATGTAATAAACATGATATCTGCGAGCCTTGAAGATCCTGAAAACCGTTGAACCATGACACAAAATTGATGAATAAAACATTTTGTACGTAAAATTTCCCGTGCTTTTTAAACCCGGGTTCAAAACGGTTTCTGTCGTACATTCTGATATATTGCTCGCTATGTCAGTTTCGCCTATTTGACCTTCATCTGATCTGGAAACAACCTAGACCAATACAGCATCTTTTACGTAAAATTGTCCGCTGTTTTCAAATCCGGGATCAAAATGAGGGGTTTTCATTAGAAAAAATCACTTTTACCTTTAAATAACCTTCAAAATTGCTTCCAAGGTCAAGGTCTTTTATACGAATCCATGTCCCCCTTTTCCTCCTACAGCTTTTGTCTTAAACATTTTTCTGTATCTGATTTGTTTTCTGAGATATTTTACGCGGTAGATTAAAATGGTCCACCCTGTTTATAAATAGGGAAAATAGCTTAGTTAAAAGTTCTACAAAATCTAACCAATAATATTAAATAATTAAAATCAATTTTTAAATAGCTACATGAGCGTTTATACAATTTTATTTTAGTAATTTGTACCTCATCAAATAGCGATACAAAAAAACAATTAAGTTTAGACCATCTGAATTTTTTGAAAAAAATAGATGTTTGACCTTCAAAAATGAAACTCCTAACCAAATTTGACTTTTTTGGAAAACAGCAGCTTTTTCCTTTTTTAACTTAACCATTTTTTGTGCTATTTTAAATTTTTACAAAAACTACACATTCCTAAATGTATGCGTGGTGCATGTATGGATCTCGCCCAGAAATTTCTTCGAATACATACAAAAATAAGTGATTTTTCTAATAAAAAAACGTTTCTTTTCTAAATTCACCATAGAATATGAATGATATATAAGTTTTAAAATATCAACCCCAGAAGCTAATTATGATTGTTTGAGATTTTTAAATAAAAGTTGTTTCCAATGCATGATATTTTACTTTTATTCTCCTAATTATATATTTAGATTAATTATTTAATCTATTCACTATTGTTCTGAACAGTTTTACTATACTGTTTGTACCACAGAAGGGGAGTCGCCAGTAGACGCGCTACCACTAGGCTAGCACCGTTGATTAGAAAAGTGCCGTGTGACTGATACTAGTGAATCAGTGAAGGTTGACATAATCTTCAAAAATGAATATTTTTAAAACTGCGTTCCATTTTTAAAAAAGCCGTGACACGTGTCGAATAAAATTCGATGATCTTTGTAATTCTGCTCACGCGACCTTCATTTGAATTTCGACCTTAAGGCCATCCCCTTCTAAGCGAAGTATGTTTTCAATTCGCTTTTGACAGTAAATTATTCTTTTCTCATAAAAGTGAAAAATTCTTAGAATTTCAGAAGTTTTTACTTTGAAACATTCAATATAGTTTGCAGTTTTTAATATTTAACATTTTTACGAAAGAAAGAGATACAAGATATGCAGGAGAAACCACAGAAATTCTACATTTTTATTAAATCAGAAAGATGAATTTTTTAACTAAGAAGAATATTTTTCCTGCTACGGATGATGAGTTTTTAATCCATAATAGAATAAAAGCTACGTCAGAAACTTTTTTCTTTGTGTACCTAGTACCCTCAGAATTTGTTTAAGGTAGAACATAGAAAAATATAATTGTTTGTTCCTTGTTTCAGCTTTCGGTTTAGAGTTCGATTGCTTACCTAATCTGGATCCTGTTACTGCATTCCTCGTACAGAATTTTTTTTCTTCTGACACACTTAAAGCTCCTTAAATATCTATTCCTCCTGCCAGGCAAATACTTGGTGCCAGGTAGAGGTCCCCTTCTGCCAGACCTTCTCCTCATGCTTTTTCTACCAGTATTACTACTACTTTACGCTTACATGGATTTGAAAAGATTAGATTTGCTAGGCTTATTCCCGAAACGAATCCGAGCCGACCCATGCCAGCTGACGGACAACCTGTGTTGTCAACGTCCAATGATGATGTAATTGCCATATTGGACAGACAAAAAGCAACGATTTGTTGAATATATACAAGATACCTTTTGCTAAAAAGAGTAAAAATGAAAATATACAGCTGCTCGGTTGAAGACATGACCCCAACAGAAATATCAGAATATCCCTTAGGAAAGCTTCGCTTGATCTCAAAGAGTTATAAAAATAATATTTTAAGATAACTTTTAGCATCATCATTTTTATCATTTTTATCATGTTTAACAAACTATAATACTATAGTATGGTATTGTTTGTGAACAGAGATCCAAGAGAAATATTAATGGTTCCAAATTTCAAGGTGTCATCTCGGTAGGACGGTATAAAAAAGGTGCCATCTCGGGAGGCGAAAGATAAAGGCTTAAGAATCCCATATAAATAGTATTAAAAAAAGCAGCGCCTTATTGACTTTAAAGTAAAAAGTTTATCTTTTTGATTCTACTTAAATTCTTTTTCGTCTTTCTTTCACTCCTCTTTTACCTAGGCCTTGCTCATTTTTATGTTCACCCTCGTATCCAATAACCCCATGTTTACATTCTCTAATCTTTTAAAGTCCATTACTTTCTCTAACCTTATCCCCTTTAAACTTTTAGTGTATTTCGTCTTTTCTAAACATCATCAGCTGTGTCTTTGCTACATCTAAAGACAACTATTTTGCATCCAAGTATTTTGCCATTCTTTGATTGAGTTCACCATATCTTCTTCATACACTGCTATCACCAGTCCATTGCCAGTCATTGCATTCATTTTCTTATCCTAGCCTGTCATCATCTTTTTCTCTTCACTTATTTTTCTAAGGCTTATATCATTATTATTATTCATAAAAGAGGGTTTAAAGAATTACATTATCTTCCTCCTCTTAACAGCCACCAATTATCTTCCATTTGTCTCGCAAAATTCACACTATGTTTCCTTCTTGCAGTCTTTTCCCGATAATCTTAAATCCTTTATCCCCACATTTCTGCATCTTTTCTCTCTCTTCTTATTGTTTCCATTCTTTTTTATATATTTCTCAGCCTTTTATTCTCCTCATTTTCATTCTTCGCACATCTAAACTGCCAGCCTGTAATTATTATCTTCTATATCTCGAAATTTAAATTATTATCTTTTTTTAGACCTGTGTTTTCAAATTTGTCTTTTCCTTTAACGTTATCTTAGTCGCTCTCTTTTCTCGCCGCTGTCATTCTCTAATTTTATATTTTTATTCGATTCATTTCCCTCAATTTCCTCCTTTTTCTTATTTTTTAACTTAGAAAAATACTCCTTGATATGTAACCCGTTTTTATTTGCTGTCGCTCTCACTGTTATCTATTCAATTAAATCCACGTCACGTCTGCTTGTACAAACAATTTCTGTAATCTGAGAAATAGATAATTTTAAAAAATTCTTTGAAATTGTAAAAGATGTAAAAACAAGCATCAATATTTAAAAGTGCAGATATTTTACAAGCTAAATTAAGATTCAAAGTTCTTGCTTTATCTCACTTATACTTTAAAAACCTAATTGCATTTCTAATTTAGATATAATAAACAATATACATAAATAAAATCTTTTACTGGCATTAACGTTCAAAGACTTAACAAGGGAGACAAAAACCTTATTAATAATTCTAATAACATTATGAAAAAATAATTGAATGCAAAACAACTATTTCTACGTCATACTATAATAAAGCTTCAGAAAATATTAAAAGACTTTTAGAACCAATAAAACCTATTATAAGATCCTTTGCTGGAACAGTTTTTATTCTTGTATTTTTTTCTAAAAACTTATCACAATATTCATAACAAGAATTTTTGTTCTTTTTGACAGTCACTTTTGGAGTCATCCTTATGATGCTTTTCCATCCAGCTCTCATAATACTAAACGTTTTAATTTTATTTTATAAAATTTTTATTTTCAAAGACTTTTAATCTTGTAAATTCATTAAAATTATTTAAATCTCCTTAACAGTCGAAATGTTTTATAAATTAAGGAAAAAAATAAAATATTACTGATTTTGCTTACAGACTTCAGATGACAGCTCGAATCTCTACCTAATGGTGACCCTATTTCGTATATTTCTCGTACTAAATCTTGTGATTTTTCTGTCAGACATAATTTCTTTGAGAGGTATGTTTCTCCTGCCAGACATTATTCTGATGCCGAGCATTCTCTTCGTGTCAGATCCCGGCTCACCTTGCCAGAACCCCTAATGCATACCTACCGAGATTGCAACGTGAAAGTCAAAGATTTATTTGGCTTATGTCTAATGCGAATCCAAGCTAGCGATTCGAAATTAAAAGATAAGCCGATAAAATTTCAAAATTTCATTTTTAAAGAATGCATTCTTACAGGAAAGTAGATGGCGTATATTTTTTCCTCTAGCGAACAAGTTTAATTTATTATAGTTTCCGAGATAACAATACTAATGATGTATATTTTTGAAGTGGATACATAATTACTTTTTTGTTTTGGGATCGTTGTCACATCTACAGTTTTTGGAATTTTTTGATGAAATTGGAAGAAAATAATATCTAAACTATCCTAAGAATGAAAAAATGAGCGACAATTTCATATAATTATTTATAAAAAATAAAAAAATTGTTTCGGAGGCTATTGCGAATTGAACTTTTCATAATCTTCGATCGCTTCGTTTATCGAGCGAAGTTTCGGCAAATATAAACTTTCTATAAAGAAGTTGTTCAGAAAACAATAAGGAAGTTTTAACTAAAACTCTTTTTAAAAAAACTGTTTTGGGAAATAATTTCGAATGCAAAACTTGAAGCGCGCGAACAAAACTCTGGCAAACGACAGGCATAATGATGTGAACTTCACACTCTAATCATCGTTTTCTAAGGATACTTTAGACAGTAATTTTTCCAATTTATTAAAACATTTCCAAAGAACTGTAGATGTAATCAGATGTGTCGTATAATTTGTTATAAGAATGAATACTTACAAAACTAAATTTTCAAATTTTGAATTTAGTTGTCTGGGGCTAGCCTCAATTAATAAGTATTTAATTTGAAAGATTCATAAATAAAAATGTTAAAATTTGGACGATTTCTAAGATAAAATGTCAGGTTATTGATTCTGCACGTTAGATTAAAATTAGTGCATTTTACGAAGCGTTTTTCGAAATTTAAGAATATTTAATTTTTGAAAACTGAGTTTTAAAATTCTAGTTTATAAATACATAAGTATTAAACCATCTTTCGAATTTTTTAGTTTTAAGAAATCAAGTTTTAGTTAATTTATGTCTAAAGCTTGCATTTTAAAATCAGATACTTCTAGTGTGTACCGTGCAAAAATTGTGACAAATATTGACCAATTTAGACATAAAAATTTGTTCAAGGAAAGCTGATAAGGTATCAAAGAGAGTCGTCAAACCTGATTATTAAATTAGGCTTTGAATTTTTTTTATAAATAAACGAATCTGACTAAAAAAATTTATATTTTTCAATTTTGACGTTCCCGGTCCTCGTCAAGAACATTAAAATTGTTAAAATTGCCTAGAATCCATAAAAACATTAATTAAAGATATCTCAATATCACATAATGAAAAAAAAAATAAAAAAATAACAGCCAATTATTATTGAAAGAATAATTTTGCGTTTCTATGATGTTTTAAACAAATTTAATGTATCATCAATGTATCAACCAGTCATAAATTTTGCTGAAATTGTTATTAAATTCCTAAAGAAAGGATTGACATTGAAAATGACGAATTTTCTTGCCGAGACAGAGAGAACTTAAACATAAAATAATTTACAATCATCAACTGATCGTATAAATTGTGACATCAGTTTTGATGAATTTAAAGACCAAATTTTTTTATTAAGACTGACTAATGCAATGTAAATATCTGATAATAACAACGTTGTGGCTTATAATATGTGATATGCATATTAGATAACGACTGAAAAATATACGTATTAGAAAATATAGTAAAGCACTCGAGCATTTATCAAATTCATAATTAATAACATTTTTCAATACAAGATAAATCTGTTCCTCCTCTAATTGAAAAATATGAACGTTGTATCTACTTTTGTTTTTGGTTTGGTGGTTATCCTTCAAACTATTGGTGAATACAATAAAATATATCTCTAATTTTTAGTATATGTTTTTATTCTTTTCGACAATTCGACTTTTTTAGTCAGGGCAAGTCAAAATGTGATTGTTAGCAAAAAAATAGAATCTAATACGTGTTCCGTATTTTACGAAATTATTACCATATGTAATTGTATCTCATTATTACCAACTTTTAAAAAAACTTAAAAAAATAATATACTAATTCAATTTTTTTTTTCAAAAGTCTATCGAAAAATGACAATTGCTTTAATATATATTTATAATAATATGCATGTATCAAAACAATAAATAACATCTGTTTTGATTTTTTAGCGTCAGGAAGAGAGCATCGAGGCTTAGTTGCTATTCCTGCCTGCTCGAATACTTTTTATTTTCAAATTAAATTCTTATTTTACTTTTTGCCTTGGCAAAAGTTCTGTATAAGTGCCGAACCATTGGTGATTATGTTTTACAATTTTTTTATTGTGATTTGATGATTACAAAAACAAAAAAGACGCAAGAAATAAAAAGGAGAAGGATCCTTCTTTTTTAATTGTGTTAAAAATAATACATTTCTTCAATTCCCAAAAAGTTCACATTTTTTAATTGTTTTCTCTTTAGAGAATATTGCTGACAATGTGGACTATATTTTCTATAAACCCTTCTTTTATGTAAATATTTATTCAAAATTTTGATCCTGTTTTTAATTTCAGATTTCAGTTTACAGTTTGACTGTTTACCTAATGGCGAACCTATACAGTATACTCCTCGCCTCGGACCTTCGCAATCTCTAAAAATACATGATTCTCCTAGGAGGTCTCTTTCCACTACCAGACCTCCATTTCTGGTCTTTCCTGCTAGGACTTCTGCTCCTGCCCAGCCTATGTTTAGGGACCAGCCCGATTTTCATTTTCTTGCCGATCCTCTGCTCTGTGAGAAGCCCAGGTCACCTTCTCCTAATGACCCGTCTCTTCGTGCCAGGTATAGGTCTCCTCCTGGAAATATACGTTATGTGTACATACCTGGAATGAATTCTGAAAACCTTAGATTTGTTCGGCTTATACCTAACGCAAATCCGAACCGGCGATTCGAAGTTCGGAAATACACTTTTCCTCGTGATAAATCAGTTCAGTTGAGAGAACGCCGCCATGTACACGTTTCCATACCTACCGAAGAACAAACTGTATTATCAACGTCAAATGGTGACATTTTTGCTATATTTGAGAGAAATAACACACTTCTTCGCGGAATCTATACAAAAAGACTTCACATAGCAAGGCTGGTTTCAAGACGTGTGAAAATAAACATGCACAGCGGCGTGGTTGAAGATATGACTCGTGAAGAAATTGCGGATTCTCCGTTAGGAGGGCAGCACCCAATCTCATCAAATTTTAAAACAGTAATGGTAGACGGATTCCACCCATATAATTAATGTTATTATAAAAAGATGAAAAATTGAACTCTTATACTGTTAGTAATGTCTGTTCCTGTTGTTTCCTGTTGGTAATGTAACTGTCCTATAATAAAAAATAAAAATAAAAATTGCTAAATAACAATACCGTAATAGATTCAATAATAGATTTAATGCTTTTACGATGATTCATTATAATGAAAAAATATACTTCGGGTTCCAGTCGTGTTGTATCAACTTATGTTGTTCATATGTATACTCTTTACTTTCTACTTTCCTCTTCAAACTTAAGAAAGAAAGAAAAAACCGCAATGAAATAACTGAACCAGAATCAGGAGATCATAATAATATCTTTAGGCAAAGGCAACTTAGCCGTAATAATAAATAAAGGAATATAACAATAATAATATAATAATATTAATGACAATAACAACAAAATCATTAACCTTTTAACTGACGATACATACAAAGAATTTAAAACTGACCCTTATAAATAATTATTAGCTGAACAAATCCCTTTTTAAAGAATCTTAACTTGACAGGTAGACAATATCTAAAGTAGCACCTCCTAATACCATTTTATATACTTTACACTCTCAAAAATCCACAAAAACAACTTTTCATCCAGACCAATTTTCAGCGCAAACTAGCCCACTTCCTCACCAAAGAACTGAATCCTTTTACAGGAAACATTATCATACAATTATTAAGAATAAATATTTGCCAACTTCCCGTCTGATCGCACAGCTTTGGCAGAAAACTGTCTTAATAAGACCTTATTTTCTTTCAATAATTAATTGTAGGAACACCCCTCAGGAGCAGCAATGTGAATTCCAATCTCACACACTCAATATTTTTCCAATAAAGCATGCAGAAGCAATCGAATTCTTACAAGCTCCTAATAACATTTAAATATCGTATCATAGAGAGTAACGTAAGAAAAAAATAACCTGATACCCTATTTCATTGTACAAAATGGTTAACTGTTTGGCAATCATTTACGTAAATGTTTTATTCAGACGATGGACTTTTATTTTAAAAAGAGGATCTGCAAGTTGTGGGTCCATGCGTTTCATGAATATCAGAGTTTTAGGTGATGTAATTTTATTTACATGATTTCTTCAGAAGTAGCATATAATTTAGAGGAAGGTTTGGTCACTAATAAATAATAACTTTGTATAATCAATTTAATGATATTAATAAATAGATTTATATAACAAGCATACATTTCTTATAACTTCTAACTAAAATTCTTTTTTGATCGTAGTAGGAAGTATAAGCATTTAGAGGAATGATGAATTTACTTTGAATATATTTTTATTAGATAGTTAATTTTTGAAGACCTGATGTCTGAGCAGATACAAATGTTTCTTTTATGGCCATACTCCTTTGTCTTGTAGGGGCATTGAGGCATAGCCATAATCTCAGATTGTAGAACTGTGGCGTAGTACCCCATCCGATTCTGAAGCCCGTTCCATTCCTCTTTTGTTAAAGCTCTTTCGGTTTAAACGAAAAAATTCTCATCACGTATGTAATAATTCATTATCTTTTGTGCGAAAAAAACAAGAATTTTCGATTTATCAAAAAAATTCAAAATGTATCGTGAGTTGTTTGGCCTGAAACTCAACGAAGACAGATAGACACCCAACTATTTTTTCAGACTAAGGGAGACCTAAAACGTGGAGATATAAAGAAATCCACGATATTTATTTTCCACATAAAATTAACACCTTCTCATTATGATGAGAATTTAAAAAATAAGAAAAAGCATTTTGACCGATTGAAATAGCTTCTAACATGTCCCTGAAGTAAATATGTGAGCTTTTCACTGACGAATTGTGGAATCTCATTGATTTGCTATTAAATATTACATAAGTGTTGAGTATGGATCTGATATTTGGAGAAACAAGAAAACATCTTACTGTTTAGTTTTAATAGCCCTATACAAAAAAGTGCAGAAATATTTCTTAGGATTTAAAGAACTTACAAATAATGATATCAGCTTTAAAGAATTTTCCCCTTGATCACCAACTATGTAAGAATGGGTTTTGATTTTAAAATTTAAGGAAAATAGATGTACGATAAATTTGTTGTGCGTAATTATCTAATTCTCCAAAAAATAATAGAATAAAACCAAAGAAAAAAAATTAAAGAAAAATGGTTTACTTCCTTACTGATAAAGCAAGACTGAAACTTGACTTTCTCAAAAAGTCGAACATTTAAAATTGTTATTTCCTTGCAAAATATTTCAGGCAAGGCGCAGTAGATTTTCTGTAAATGCGACGTGCCGCAAGGAAAGGGACATTAGGTTTAACAGGCGAATTTTTTAGAAGAAGTTCTGTTCTTCAACATCACTTTCCTCTTATGTTCCCTGTCCTTCTTTTCTTCTTGAAGTCCTTTTCTCTATGATCTTGGATCCTTTATCCCTACATTTCTGCTTCTTTCCTCTCTGTTCTGGTTCTTTAGATTATTTTTTATATATTTGTCAGTCTTTTCTTCTACTTATTTTTATTCTTCGCACCTCTAAACTCTGAGTGGGGAATTACTATCTTCTATATCTCGAACTTTAAATTTTAATATTTTTTTGGACATGTGTTTTCAAATTTGTCTTTTTATCAAACATTACATTCGTAGCTCTCTTTCCTCGCCGCTCTCAGTCTCTCATTTTCTATCTTTTTTTAATATCTGCTGTCCCTGTCACCGTTTTCTATTCAATAAATTCCACGTAACCTCTGTGTACACAAAAATTTTCTATAAACTGAGAAATAGAACATTTCAAACACATCTTTGAGATTGTGAAAGGTGTAGAAGCGAGCATCGATATTTAAAATTTCAGATAAGTTACAAGCTAACTTCAGATGCAAAATTCTTGCTTTATCTTTTTTATACATTAAAAACCCTAACTGTCTTTCTGCTTCAGATATAATAAATTCTGAAAATATTTCTGAAACAAAAAGAAGAACCTTTATCAAAGGATATCAAGATCGCTTTATAATACGAGTAGTTGAAGGTGATGTTATGGTTATTCCCAATAAAGGGGATAACTATAAATAAATGGAATTAATGTTAAGTGACGATACGATTTGTGAAAAAATGTAGTATAACCCCTTAGAAACTATACAAATATAAACTTTTAATAACCTAAACATTCAAAGACTAAACAAGACCAACAAAAACCTTATTAATAATTCTAAGAACATTATCAAAAAATGATTGGATGTAAAAAGAACTATTTCTATCCCATACTATATTAAAGTTTCAGAAAATAATGCGAATTTCAAAACCTAGATATACTATTATAAGATCCTTTGCTGGAACGGTTTTTATTAAAAAATGACTGGATAACTGCCTTAACAAAATTACAGATCTAGACTAAATTAATGCACATTAATGCTCTTCTAATTTTTCCGACAGACGTAGTTCCTCTGAGAGGCCTGTTCCTCCTGCCAGACATTGTTCTGACGCCGAGCCTTCTCTTCATGTCAGGTCGCGGCTCCCCCTGCCAGAACCCCTTATGTATACCTTCCTAAATAGCACCGTAAAAGTCAAAGATTTATTCGTCTTATTCCTAATTTTTTGTAAAATACATATCAAAAGATATTACTCCGGACACTTTGTTGAAAGGCCTGTGAAAATAAACATGAACAGTGGAGCGGTTGAAGATATGACTTTATTCTTAAATAGTTCAAACAGATAACTTTCGTACTTTTTTATTTAATAAGTAATTTGTCAAGACGTTTAAGTGCGCGCTTTTAATTGAACGTTTAATTGAGGAAGAAGTTTGGTCCCTGGGAAATGAAAATCGAAATTTGAAATTTTCATTTTTGAAGAATGCATTCTAACAGGAAATTTGTTGGCGCTTCGTTTTTCCTCTAGCGAACGAGTTTTATTTATTATCGTTTTTGAGATAACAATACTAATAATGTATATTTCTAAAGTGGATATATAATAAATTTTTTGATTTTGGGCTCATAAAAAAATTCCAAAAAACTATAGATGTGACTAGATGCGCCATATAATTTGCTATAACAAATCAAGTTTCAATTCGATTTTTAAATTAGGATTTCTATCTTTTTATGAATAAACATATATGACTAACTAAATCAAAAACATTCAAATTTTAAAAATCGCATAGAATTTGTAGAGAAACATTAGTGAAAGACATTTCAATATTTCATAATAAACAAAAGAAATATCAGAAAATTATTTATTAAAAGAATGATTTTTACGATTTTCTATAATTTTACGTTTCTCTAAGAGATTTTGCAGGAAATTTTGATAAAATTAATATAATAATACAAAAATTGCTTCTTGAGATTGTTATTGTTAATATTATAAACCAATCCAACAAAAAAATGTATTATACAGCCAGTTGTCATCAGAAAAAATCGTTCTTGTCGATGTCATTTTTCATAATCAGAAACAGTATGTTAACTTTCGAGAAATTCATAATTTGTTAATAAATTTTATGATTTTTTCACACAGATTTAATAAACCAATGCATTATTCGGAGATTTGTCTGCAAATAAATTATTTTTTTTTCAATACCGGTTGCTTTTGTTGGGGACTTCATAACAATCGCAGTAACATGCATAAATAGTTAATAATTTTTATAATTTAATTAACAAATTTAATAAACAAATGCATACATAAGGCATTTATCAAAAGAAAAATTCTTTTTTTTTCTATGACAACTTTTTCAGTTGGGAAGTTCATGATAGATTAAGAAAAATATCATATTTTCCCTAACAATTTTATAATCTTTTTAAACGATTTTAATAAATAAATGCATTATTGTGGCATTGTTAAAATGAAACATTATTTTTCTTTTCTATTTCAAACTTTTAAATTGTGATCTTTATAGTAAACTCAGCAACATTCATGATAAGGTGATAAATCTTTTTTTCTTAACTTATTCAACAAACAAGTGCACTATCCGACCATCTGTCGAAAGAAAAAATGTGGTTGTTGTGTCAGTCATTTTAATTGGGACTTAATGATGATTCCATCAACACTTATTCTTAGTTGATAAATACTAGTATGTTTTAAACAAATTCAATAATCATATGCATTGTCTGGGCATTACTTGACGAAAAATTTATTTTTTTTGCTTAATAATTTTTTTTTTTTGAATATAAAGTCTACCAACTTATTATTAGTTTTTCTTTAAATTATCACGAAATTCCTAATGAAAAAAGTTTTCATAGATAGAAAAAAAGTTTTGTTGCAAATAATGACTTATCTATGCAGTTGTTTTATTAGATTTATTTAAAAAAATCATTAAATGTATCAACTTGTCATGAGTTTTGATAAAATTTTTATTGAGTACCTAAATAAAAGGATTGCCAATAAAAAGAACGATTTTTTCCCGGAAAATGCCCAAATAATGAATTTGTTTATTAAATTTGTAAAAATCATAAGATTACTCAAGAACTTATGAAGTTTTCTAAAATCAGAATAAAGTTTCTAATCTCTCTAAATACTCTCATAAGGTTTTCTACATTTTATTTTGCACCAAAAGTCATCTTTAAAGATTTTTAATTTTACATTCTGTATCTTTCAACGGACAAAGTTTTTCTGATTTTTTTCTATTTAGAAATCTAACTTTTAAGTTTAAAAAAATGACATAATAATAATTTGTAGCAATTCTACTTGTAGCAAGAAACAACATTTTAGAAAACAAAAATTTCATTAATCGACTTTGATTGTCAAATAATACTTCATGATACAATACATACATGATGATAGTTTGTGTTAGCTTTACATATTTTTTTAAAATCTTGTTGATTTTTTTGATTTGATTTAAAATAACAAAATGTTGTAATCTACTGACGTACATTAGTTTTATTATAAAGTGCAGTCGTTTACGGAACTAACTTGTATTCAAGGCATTATTTAAAAAAAACAGAGAGCATATTGACCCGCACAAATAGCTGGAAATGTGTCACTAAAGTGACGTGATACCAGCAATTGACCCTAATAACAATCCACAAGTCTAAAAGCTCAAATTCGCTTTACCCGAGAGGTCTTTAACAAAAAATAAATTAAAATCATCAGGTGATCGTATAAATTGTGACATCGGTTTTGATAAATTTCAAGACCAAATTTTTTCGTTGAGTCTAACTAATGAAATGTAAATATCTGATAATAAGAAAGTTTTCGCCTATAAGATAATATTTAATGTGTATATTAGATAACGACTGATGAATATTCGTATTATAAAATATAGTAAAGCACTCGAGCACTTATCAGTTTCATTATTAATAAAATTTTTCAATATAAGATAAATCTGTTCCTCCATTTATTGAAAAATATGAACATTGTATCTACTTTTGTTTTCGGTTTGGTGGTTATCCTTCAAACTATTGGTGAATACAAATATATCTATAATTTTGAGTAAATATTTGTATCTTTAATCTCCATCGGCCTTCGATAACACATTCTCACTGCAATGCTCACGATATATTTTGTATACATATTGTTATAATTATCTAATAAATTTCTTTTAAATTTTTAAATATTTTATTCTACGATGAAAATACAGGGGTACGCATTTTCAAAGTCTGACGAAAAATGACAATTATTTTCAAACTGTACTTTCCTACTGACTCAATATATTTTAATATATATTTTCGCGAATATTGGAGCAAGCCCTAATATATCGAATAGCAACAAAGAAATATACAAATATCAAAACAAGAAATAAAAATTGCTTTGATTTTTGGGTTTTAGGAAGAGAGCATCGTGCTTTAGTTGCTATTCCAGCCTGCTCGAATATTTTAATTTTTAAATTAAATTTTTATTTTACTTTATGCGTTGACTAGATTTCTTTATACGTGCCAAAACGTTGCTGATTATTTTTTACAATTTTTTAAATTGTGATTTGATAATAATATAAATAAAAAAAGACGCAAGAAATACAAACGAAAAGGATAATGTTTTTTAATTTTGTTGAAAAGAATCCTTTTTTTCATTCGCAAAAGTCCACATTGAAAAATTGGTTTTCTCTTTAGGAAATATTGCTGACAACTTGGACGATATTTTATATAGACACCATTTTATTGCATTTTTTGTTGCAGATTTTAGTTTACAGTTTGACTGTCTACCTAATGGCGAACCTATACCGTATAATCCTGGTCCCGGACCTTCGCCATCTCCAAAAAGACATGATTCTCCTGGAAGGTCTCTTGCCACTGCCAGAACTCCAGTTCTGGACTTTTCAGCTGGGACTCCTGCTCCTGCCGAGCCTATGCGTAGGGATAAGCCCGATTCTCATTTGCCTGCCGAGCCTCTTTTCTGTGAGAAGTCCAGGTCACCTTCTCCTAACGAACCATCTCTTCGTGCCAGGTCTAGGTCTCCTCCTGGCAATATACGTCATGCGTACATACCTGGATTGAATTCTGAAAGCCTTAGATTTGTTCGTCTAATTCCTAACGCTAATCCGAACCGGCGATTCGAAGTTCGAAAATACACTTTTCCTCAAGACAAATCAATTCAATTGAGAGAATGCGACCATGTACACGTGTCCGTTCCTTCCGAAGAACGAACTGTATTATCAACGTCAAATGGTGACGTCTTTGCTATATTTGAGAGGAATGACACACTTCTTCGTGGAATCTATACAAAAAGATTTTACAAAGAAAGGCTGGTTTCAAGACGTGTAAAAATAAACATGCACAGCGGCGTGGTTGAAGATATGACTCGTGAAGAAATTGCGGAATCTCCGTTAGGCAGACCGCGTCCCATCTCAAAAAATTTTAAAACAGTTATGGTGGACGGATTCCATCCGTGTCATTAATTTCATTATGAAGATCAAAAACTGAACTGTAATACTATTGGTAATATCATGTAACAGTCCTATAATAAAAAATTAGAAATCAAAATTTCTGAATAGTAATACGTAAAAAATTTAATAATAGGTTTCATGCTTTCACGATGATTCATTATAATGGAAAGAGATATTTCGGGTTCCAATCGTGTTGTAATAAGTTATGTTGTTCACATGTATACTCTCTACGGTTACTGTTATTGGCCAGAGCACTCCAAGTAGAAGATTCTCAAACCTGATTGGCCAATCAGGTCAATCAAATTACGACTAGAGTGACATACGACATAGGATGGCCAAAGTTTTAAGTCAAGCCCAACTTTCTTCTTAAAAAGTAACAAAGCAAGAAAAAACCGCAATGAAAGAACTCAATCAGAATAAGAAGATAATAATAATAAACTCATATAAAGGCAATACGCCAGTAATAATGAATAAAGAAGACTAAAAACAAAATCATTAACCTTTTAACTGATGATACATACAAAGAACTTAAAATGGACCATTATAAAAAATATTCAACAGAACTAATCCCTTATATAAGAATCTAAACTTGACAGCAAGATAATATCTTAATTAGCACTTTTAAATATTATCTGTAATACTTTACGCACTCCCAAAAATCCAAAAAAAGAACATTCCACTAAGACCGATCGTCAACTTAAACTAGCCCACTTCCTCAACAATGAAGTGAATTATTTCACGGGAAACTTTATCATACGGTTGATAATATTAAATCGCTTGCCAACTTCCAATAGGATCTCATACCTTTAATAGAAAACTGTCCTAATAATACTGCATTCTCTTTTAATAAACTATTGTAGGAACACACCTCAGGAGCAGCAATGGGATCTCTTAATTACCCTGTAATAGCTAACATCTTTATGGAACAGCTAAAAACTAAAATCTACAACAAATCTAAGCCTAATCCAAAATTTTGGTTCCGTTATGTTGCTAAAACTTTTGTCATCTAGCGACATGGACTAGATGAACTAAGTAAGTTTTCTCATTTCATCAATCGATTACATCCTAATCTCTAGTTTACCGTGTAAACTGAACAAAGCGTAAAGTTCAAAAAAATCAGATTGCACGTTAGAACATGAAGTTCACAGAAAATCTACCTAGAAAAATAGATACCTATACGCCTCCTCCCAGAAACACCCATCTCAAATACCCATCTCAAATTGGTTTTCAACTTCCTAACATACAGAGCTGTCTTCATAACAGATAACGATAAATTTCAATAAGAATTACAAAACGTTAAACAAATACTAATAAAGAATAATGAAACCAATAAATAAATTGATGATGCAATAAGAAAATAAACTTAAAAAAAAGGTCAACACAACCTGATAAACAAAGAGAGAGAAAATTGATCACCATCCTACCCTACATTCAAGGTGTCCATGAACAAATAAGAAAAATTGTTAGCAATCACTATATTAAAACTATTTTCAAACCACGTGAGAATATAGGGCAACTTTAAAATAACCCTATAGACAAAAAAGACACCTCTTAGTCATCAAACAATCAGCACTAGAGTGAAGTCATTCAAACAATCAGCACTAGTGTAAACAACCGCTAATGAAAAAAACACACAATATTTTTCCAATAAAGCATACAGAAGTATTCGAAATCTTAAAAAATCCTAATAACATTAACATATCAATATATCAACTGTTAGGCAGTCATTTACGTAAATTTTTCATTCAGACGATGGATTTTTATTTTAAAACGCGGATCTACAAGTTCTGGGTCAATACTTTTTATAAATATCAGAGTTGTAGGGGTTATAATTTTTTTTACATGATTTCTTTAGGCGGAGCATGCAATTAATAGGAATTTTTGATAACTTGTTAATAATAAATTTGTATAATTAATATAATGACAATGATAAATAATTTTACGTAACAAATATCAATTTTTATAACTTTTAATAAAAATTCTATTATGATGTATGTAGGAAGTACAAGAAATTAGAGAATGATGAAGTTACTTTGCAGATGTTGAGAATTAAAAATTGGTCCACTTGTTTCAATTTGAATTTTTATAATTTAAATTCATAAGATGCTTATTAATCTTTTTTTAAATAGTCTATATTGAAGATGCGTAACTGGAGACCCTTCTACTTTGAATGCTTTTATCAAATAGTTGATTTTTGATGATGCTCAATTAATAATTATTTAATTTTGAAGATTTATAAAGAAATTATTAAATCTGGATGATTTTGCAGCTAGAAGGCCAAGCTGTTGATCCTAAATTTTTAAAGTAAAGATATTTCAAATGTTGCGTTTGGTTTAGTTTAATGTGTTATGCACAATGGAAACTTACTTGCAAACATGATGTTTTTGTCAAAAGTCAACTCTGAACCTATTGGCAGTGATGCTAATTAATCAAATTTTTCCCCAAACAGTAATAAAATTACAAAAAAAGGATAAAAAATTGGGCTGGTTTACATTTTTTTGTACCTTTGATAGTTTTGCAAAAAAATAGTTCCTTGGTCAACCAACTGTTAATAACTTTAGTAAATAACTTACTGGAAATGCCTACAACGGGCTCGCGTCCAGAAAAAATTGATTTGCTGCTAATTTTGCTAGACTGACCGATATCTCATTGCTTTTAATGCCACTGTATCCAGGGATTAAAAGCAGAGTTAGGCCGTTGTCTGTCGCTAGCTTATTCAGGGTCTCAAAGCACTCTCAAACTGCTAGCGACGTGGTAGTTGTTTCATTCAGGGCAATTATAGCAGACCTGATGTCTGAGCAGATACTAATGTTTTTTGGAGTGCCATACTTCTTTGCCTTGTAGGCGCATTAAAGCATGGCCATAATCTTAGATTAGAGAACTGAAGCCCCCATCGCCATTGTAAAGCCCGTTTCATTCCTTCTATAATATGCACCGGTTCCTGATTTCCCTTTATTCCTGGAGTCGTCTGTACGCCAGTTTTCTCCATCACTGTGCCTCACCGTTAAGCCATTCCTCTTTCACGGGTAGGCTAACTCGATACTTCTTTTTGAAGAGGTAGCGACATGTGTATATTTTGTCCCTGAACTAGTTTAGTGTCGGCCTCTTCGCGATGGCGATTGTCATCCATCCTACTGTCAAGATACTGCTACCTTTTTACCATATTTAATATCCAGATTGCCTACACAGCTACGACATTGACAGTGAAATAGAGGGGCTCCGAACATACACGCGCTTCCAGAGATATCGTGGTTGTCGACTTCGAGGCACAGGTGATGCCTCTCAAAATCAGTCCCCTGATCCTTTTCAGTCAAGACTTTACAGTAGGCAGTTTGACCGTGCTTCGCCAGACCACCGCTGCATATATTAGTCTGGGTCGATCCATGACAGTTTCTCATCCAGAATGACTTCTAGATATTCGGCTTGTTATTTGATTTCCAGTTGTTTCCCTGCCAGTTTCAATGTACTCCTGTTTCCCCGCTTATACCTTCTGGTGAATACAACTTCAAACGTCTTACTCGGTTGACTGATAGCCCATTCTTCTTAAACCATGAATCTTCTTAAACCATGAAACTGTTCCTAGTTGTTGCTGCATTACTCTGAAGAGCGCATTCAGATGCTGGCCGCGCACGACCACAATTATATCGTCCGCATAGCCTGCAACGTGGCGGCCCGGCCTCGTAAGGAGATAAAGCTGCTCCACTACCAAGGTCCATATCAGGGGCGATAAAACACCTCTCTGCGGACATTCCGAGTCAACGGTTCCACATTGATCGCACTTAGGTTCTTGTTGGCCAACATGTGGCAGGTCCATTTCATTACTGCAATGGAAAAACTGTGAATTATCATGACCGCCCTGATCGCCTCTCCAGAGGTGTAGTTAAAGCCTCCTTCGATGTACTAAAAGGTTCCAATCGCGAGGACTCTCTGCTTCAGTTGTCATTACATTAGGTTTACTGCTATGCTTACGGCTGCCTCAGTCGAGTGACTAGCCCTATAGGCGTGTTGTTTCTTGTGAAGTGGCCTCCCTGACAATACTTTATCGCGGATATATTTTTTCACGAGTCTTTTCACTATTTTTAGCAGCAAAAAATATAAGGTGAATGGAACAGAAATCCTTGGGTGAAATATAACCGATTCACTTGCTCTCGGAATAAAGACTACTCTCGCACTCCTTCATGCTCAAGCAATAGCTCTAGAAAGTTAGCTAGCCACCGTTTCGGGCACACTTAAGCCACAAACGGCTTTGATTCCCTCCGAGGTATCGTCCTCTTTTTTCCGAACCTCGTAAAGCTCGGCAAATGTGTCTTGATCAGGTGAGCTAAGGCATCACCATGAGACACTGAGTGTCCCCAACCGGGAAATTTTAGAGTGCTGACAATATCATCCAGATTTCGAGAAAGCAACTTATCCAGCCTAGCCGCATATGTTCCTTTCTCGATGTCTGTGTAAACCTTGGCCCAGCATTTATACTTTTTCTTACGTATTGCACTCCTACATTCATCCCTGATCGTCGTAAATAAGGTCCATCATCCCCATCTTCCATGTTGCCTGTACTGGCACCTCTGAACCTCTCGCTGGTTTCTTTGGAAAGCTTTTTGAATTTTATATTCCACCAGAGCATGCAACCAACCTTTCTGGATCATTTAGGGCCCGCTGGTACAATGGATTCCAAACCAAAGTATATCTGTGAGTGATCTGAGAGAGTGGGTCCATATGAGACTTTTCACTTAATAATGCTATCTTTAAAACTACCGATGCAGAGAATGACGTTAATCTTAATTGTGAGCTCTCTTTCGTTAAAGCTTTTTCGGCTTAGGGGAAAAATTATTATCACGCATCTAGTGCTTCGCACTCGATGTTGTCAATGTGTTAACTTTTCTACATTATATTCAAAAGTTTTATATAAAATCTCTATTATATTTTTCAGATCATTTAACGATAGTGTGTTTTTACATAAAAAGAAAGTCTTCTCATAATTATGAGAATGTAATAATTAATTATACTTTGTGCAATTAAAAATAGAATTTTTGATTTTTCAGAAAAATTCGCAATGTTTTATGGTAATTTTTAAGGGCTTTCAAAGCGTAACTTTATGCTTCTCCTGAATTTTTTATCATATCGTGAGTTGTTTCACCTGAAACATACAATTATTACCTTCTCATTATAATGAGAATTTTAAAGAAAAGAAGAAAGCATTTGGACCGCTTCTAAAAGCTGATAACATGCCCCTGAAGTAAATAAGTGATTTGATTGATTAAAATTCAGATAATGAAAAATGAAGAACGAAATATACTTTTACCATTGAATATTATATTTGCGTTAAGTGCGGATCTGATAGTGGATAGTGGAGAAATATTGCTTAAATATTGTTAAAGAACTTATAAATTGCGACATCGGCTCTAATGAATTCAAACACGAATTTTTTTTATTTAAACTGACTCATCAAATGTAAATATATGATAAGAAGAACGTTGACCTGTACAATCTATTAGATAATGGCTATAAAACACATGTATTTTATAATATAATAAAGCAATAGAACATTTATAAGTTTCATAAATAGTACCATTTTCTAATCATCCATTAACCAATTTTTCTTCCAATTAGAAAATATGAAAACTTTATCTACAGCCATCTTGTTCTTGGTGGCTATCCTTCAGTATATTGGTAAATATAACAAAATTAATCTATAATTTTCAGAATGTTTTTTGTGCTATATGAAAATCCGAATATGATCAGTTTAATCTACATTCTATCTCGATTGGTGTTCTATTTCAAAGTTTGAGTTTGTCGAAAATAAGCATGAATTAAACCTGGATATATTCCAGGGGAATTTAGAATGCAAATGTTCATAAAAATGAAATTCAACACGTGTCCCTACTGTTACGAAACTCGTACCATATGGAAACATTTCCCTTTATTACAAACTCTGTAAGAATGGCGCTGAGATCTCTAGTTCCGAAAAGCTCACTATGGTTTTATAAAACAGAATAAATAATATACACATAAATTCTGTGGATTAAATAAATAAATTATTTTGATTTCAAAATTAAAGGACAATAGATTTACGATACATTTTGTATGCGTAATGATATAATTCTATAAAAAATTATATAATCAAACCAACTTTAATTTTCGATTCATCATTGATCGACTTTATTTTAAATCAGGTAGCAGACCAAGTTATTGTTGTATAATAAATTATTCGTTTAATATTTAATTCTACAGTGAAAATTAATGAGTACGTATTGTAAATATTTTTTGAAAATGGACAATTAAAAGAATGCGCTACTTTCTTACTGATAAAGCAAAACAAAATGGTGGATATTTTCTAAAATACTGAAACTTGACTTTCCCGAAAAGTCGACCTTTTAAAATTTTTATTTTGTTGCAAAATATTTTAGACAATGTGCACAATAGTTTTTGTAAATGTGACGTGCCGCGAGGAAAGGGACATTAGGATTGACAGGTGAATTTTTTACAAGAAGCGATGGAAGAAACGATCGAAGTTAGAGATTTCGAGAGTAGGAACAATATCCGGAATCCATCACCTCCACTGACGATTGCATTATTTCGCTCCGCGTTGAGCAGGTCAGATGATGGTGGTCACACAAGAAAATCTTATGTAGTTCGCTGGAGACGCTTCAATGACGTGCTGTCTACGCACGAACTCATAAAGCCCAACAATCTCGTGCAGCCAGTCCCGATGCTACGTTTCGTCGCGGTAATTGCTCTAGGGCTTTGCGAGTTTGTCCAGATAGCAGCGTACTTGTGTGTGTCACTGCTCAGGTGGAAGCAGCTCAACAGGCTGAATGGCTTGGGTTGATTGTATGTGTTCATGCACGAACGGCACGTCTGTTAGAGGTCTACAGGGCAATGCAACGGATTTTCTTTGCGAACACGTTGAGAGTTTAGGTCAAACGGACACAAAACGGAAGGATTTATCTGAAGAATAGGGGCTGGATTTCTCGTACCGTCCGCACGCGTTAAAATAGGCGATGGATGCCTCATTCTAATTTTGCAAATATAACTTTTTTTCATTTTTAATGTTAGAGAACTACTTTAAAACTGTCAACAGAATTAAACATCCAAAAAAAGATTTTAAAACCTTAAGGTCCCTTTCCTCGCGGCGCATCACAAATGCTTTTTACATTCTCATCCTAATGAGAAGGTATTCGTTTTATGTGAAAAATAACTTTCGTGCATTCCATCAAACGTCGATGTTTCAAGACCCCTCAGTCAGAAAGAATAGTTTCTACGTCTGTTTCTGTCTGTCGTTTTTGTCGTGGTCGTGGTAGTCTGCAAACACGCTAACATTTAAAGGAAGTTTTCGATTAAATTGTCCTTTGGCAAACTTTATAAGATCTCTTCAAGGCCCTAAAAGATTGTCCAAATAATATTTTAAATTTTAATAAAAAAAAAACGAAAATTTAATTCTAATCGCACAAAAAATAATAAATTATTACATTTTCATCCTAATTTGAAGGTTTTGTGAAGTATTTTATGTTGAGCGTGATGTAGAAAATTGGAAATTTTTGGCAAACTCGAGTGCAAAGCACGAGATTCATGATGAAAATGAGTTGGCTAAAGCCGAAAGAGCTTTAATAATAAGAGACATAGTCATAAGATTATAGTTGTAAATTCGTTGATCTTTAATGTGGAAAGGGCTGTTCGAGTGCAAAGGGCGAGAACCAACAATCGCGCGCCGTAGGCGCACTAATACTTGCGAACGAAGCGAGCCGCGCGTAATTTTTTTCTGAAAATATACAACGACAATTTGATCCTGTTTTTTGTTGCAGATCACAGCTTACAGTTTGATTGTTTACCGAATGGCGAACCTATACCATATGTTTCTCATGCCGAACCGTCTTCTTCTCGTAAAAAAAACAATTTACTAGCCGAACCTCATCTTCGTCCTAGTTCCAGGTCTGATCCTCCTGCCGAGCCTATTATTCGTGCCAGATCCAGGTCTCCTTCTGCCAATAGTCGTTATATATTCATACCCAGAATGCTACCCGACAGAGTTAGATATCTTCGGCTCATTCCTAACTCAAATCCTAACCTCCGCTTCGAAGTTCGAAAATACACTTTTCCTCTCAATAACTCAATTCAATTTAGAGAAAACCGCCAAGTCCATAGGCCCTTGCCAATCGAAGAACAAACAATATTATCAACGTCAAATGGTGACGCCTTGGCCATATTTGAAAGAAATTGTACAATTCTTCGTGGCATGTATACAAAAAGGTGGAAAAAAGGAAAGCAGGTGGAAAGACGCGTAAAAATAAACATGGGCAGCGGCGCGATCGAAGATATGACTCCAGATGAAATCGCCGATTCTCCGTTAGGCAGAAAGCGCCCAATTTCAATGAATTTTAAAACAATAATGATGGCCGGCTACGACCCATACTTTTAATTTAATTATAAAAAAAATGAAAAACTAAACTACAATACTGTTGGTGATGCAACGTCGGATGAAAATTTTCGAAGTAACTACAATTATATGAAAATGCGATTAGGATATGTATTTTAGTTGAAAGTTCTATAAAATGTAACTGTTAATAATGTATAATTGAAATAAATATTTGAATAGCTACATCAGCCTTTATACAATTTAATTTAAATTTTTTTAAACAACTTATGATTTGAAAAGATATATTTATTATTAATTCATATTTAATTTATGAATTTAATTGCGATTTGCAATTTTTAGTTCTTGAATTTTAAGCGGTAAAATAAAAAATCAAAGTTTCCTATTCAGATTTACTTACAAATTCACCGTATAAAAAATTTTGTTCCAAGAATTATTACATTATGATGCCGATCTTTCTCTTCGTGTCAGATCCTGCTCCTCTCCTGCCAATAATTTGTAATAATACATCGGGTTTGAGTCTCAACATTTCTTTTTAAAATTCACCGTGGAATATAAATAAAATATTAATTTTTAAATAGGAACCCTATGAGTCATAAGCTAATAACGATGTTTCGCGTTTAAGAAAAATACAAATTGTATTTAATAAATAATATATTGCTTTTCAATGCTAATTTGATAATAATATTAATTATTTAAACAATTCACTATTGTTCTTAACGGTTGGCTTCAATAATATGGATAAAATGTAACAGGTTTTTCCAAAAAGGTCCACTTTTTGTCTAATTTTCAATTAGAGTAGGGTAATAGTAAATCAGTGTGTTTCAACCAAACCTCAATAACACTTTATCTTTACAATTCTAATTGTATTGTTCTTCGTGTTTCTTTCACTTCCCTTCTACCTCAGCCTTGGCATTTTCTATGTTCTCTTTCGTATCGAATAACCGCGTTTTCATTTTCCAATGTTGTAAATTCTATCACTTTCTCTAACTTTATTCCCTTTAAACATGCAGTCTATTTCGTCTTTTCTAAACATGATTATCTATGTCTTTGATACATGTAAAGTACCGTGTGTGACTTTGGAGTCAAACGGACCTCGTCCTGCATGCGTATGGAAATGGATAAAAGGAACCCTGTATCGGCATAGGAATGATCTGCGGTCGGTACAGTGACAAAGAAACCCAATTGATCACGTCAAACCTAATAAAAAAGAAGAAAGGTAAAGGGATGTGGCGCAGAGAGGAGAGGGGTTAAGTTCTAACGGGTCTAACGTAACCCTTTCCTTCCTATCAGTCTCTCCGGCAGACTGAACTCAGGTGGCGGCTCTTTCGGGAGCTAAGTGATTGATCCTCTGAGTGAGGGTATGAAAACGGGAGCGGCCAATCACGCCCCCAATAAAAAGAAAAGCATCAACGATTCCCTGAAAAGGACTGAACCGGCAAACGCAGCGGGCTAATGGAGACACTACGTTACCTGGAACATCAGCGACTACAACGCCAATATAGCCCCGTGGTAGTGGTGGTGACGGATAGGAGGTACCCGGACTTGGTGCTCACTAGAGCTCAGTTTGAGCTTTTCGTGAAGGCTACCAGCAGGACGCTCGAAAGAGTGTCCCCAGAACAACGGCCAAGAATCAGGAGATTCTTTTGTAGGGGAGGGGTATTTGTATTTGTGACAGCCGACCCAGCGGCTAAAACCTACCTACCTGGTTCTCGGGTGAACTCAAAGACCCGTCTGTGGTTCTCTGTGCGTCGGAGCAATTCAACCCATTACTGAAGACAGCGTTCTGTCGAATCGTCAGTTATAATAGAGCTCAGGGAGGAGGCACCAAATATCTCCTAGTTGTACAATTTCCTAAGTTTCAACAGAGGGCTTTTGCTGTCCTTAAAAACAGGCCTTTCTATTACTTTGGACAGGTCAACTTTAAGGTTGCCAGCTAGGGGCAGCAGGAGCCTGTTGGTGTATAGGAAGATCTGGAGCAGACCTGAATGACTTTCCCCGGTCTATACATTATCCAAATTAACTTGCATCACAGCAAAGGCGCCTCGGCAGATTTTCAGAGGGGCACGGCTGCGACCTACAGGATTTAGAGGGGCTGGTTTTTGTTACAGAGACCTTATGACGGCCAATCCAAGGGCTTGCATACTGGCGAAAGGAGCCAACTTCGAAGTATCATAACTCAGTCAGGGAGGAAGTCATTGCCATCATTTTGTGTACCGGTAGTTTTACAGATGACATCAAGAAGTAGAGAGTCTAGGTTGAACCTACTCTCTCAAAGTTGGAACAGCTGTTTCAAGTACTTCCAGAAAGGAGCAGAGGCGGCTACACTTGATAGGCTTCTTTCTCGAAATTCGGACGCTGTTCTCGGCGCTCTGAAACTTCCTAGCGGGGAATACTCAAAGTCGGACCTTATCACATCTGATAACTGGTCCCAAAACAGCGACTAGCCAACGAGATTGTCACCACAGCCAGAATCTGGTGGGCCCTGAAGTTCTTTAGTCCCTACAAGTCTCCTGGTTAAGATGACATATATCCAGTCTTTTTACAGAGGGTTAGTGAGATTATCATAGGGCCGATTGTCACGGCCCTGAGCACAACAGTTAACCTAATCTAAGGACAACTAAAGCGGAAAGGCCTCTTGATTGAAACCTTCATGAAAATTAAAGAAGTTTTTAAGTCAGATCTGGGTGGCGATAATCGCACAGGGTGTGCCTATTGCAGTCGTAGAATGTACCTGCCACATTTTGGCTAACAAGAACCTAATTACGACTAAGGGTGATACCACTTTATGTGGAACCGTTAAAATGGGATGTCTGCAGGAAGATGTTTTATCACCCCTGCTTTGGTGCTTGGTTTTAAATGAACTTCTTCATCTGCTCACGAGTTATAAACGTCACGTTATAGACTATGTGATTGATATAATGATTATCTGAGTAAAGCAACAAGCGCTAAAAATAGTAGATTCTTGGTGTAATTAAAACTTGTAGTACATTGAAACTGGCAGGACAAAAAATGAAAATAAAAGGACAAGAAAAATATTCAGGATACATCCTGTATAACCTTGATTTTGAAACCAGTTACATTTATGTGGATCCACACAACAATCCTGCGCCCCAGGCTTACCTTACACCGGCAGTCTGATGGAGTAGGGTCGAACCGTTTACTGTGAAGGATCGACTGGAAAGGATTCTGGGACTGATTCTGAAGCATCACTTGTACCGCGAATTCGACACTCTCGATGAGTCTGGGGCACTAATAGGTTTGAAGCTCCACCATCTCACCAACAAGGCCATGGCAGCGAAGAAGGCCTGGAGATTAAATATGGTATACAAAAGCAGCATCTCGACATCGCCAGGAGGCCGACGCTGCGCATGCTTAGGGACAAAATGAAATTCGTCGCTAACTGTTCGAAAAAAAGTATCGAGTTAGCCTATTTGCTAGAGAAGAATGTGTTAACGGTGAGGCAAACCCGCCCAGTGACGGAGACAGCTGGTTTTGAGCAGGGCTGCTATGCTTTGAGGCACTGAATGAGCTAGCGACAACCGAGTGACTCGGCTTTGGATCCAAGAACACATTAAAATAAAGGGTTATGAGATACCGGACAGGCTAGCTAAACTTGCAGCTAGTTGTAGGCATTTCCAGTAGCTTAGTTACTGACGATATTAACAGTTGGCTGACCAATAAGCATCAAAATGAGTGGGGTTTTGTCTCTGGCTGCAGACAGACTAAAACACTCATGAAAAAAATCTTCTCTGCCGTCTGTGCGGAGATGATAATGAGAGGTCTAATCATATCCTTTGTCACTGCCCTGTGATTGACGGAAAACGCGTAACACTATCAGGCATTCGCTAAATCAATGAGTCTAAAATATCAGTTACCAGAGTGGCAGCGGTCCTCTCTCTATAGAAAGGGCTAAGGGGTCACGGTGAGGGCTTATGAGTGAACGCAACGGGATCACCGAGGCGTCAGAGGTTGTTACGGTCTCAACCGAGAACGATAATAATAATAATAATTTTCAAAAACCTCTTGGTCATAGCCACGTAGGTTCCTGTTTTCATCGTACTTTTTCTACCTGAACTTGGTCCCGTCACTCAAATGCAGTCTTTAACAGAACGAACATCGTCATCATTCTCCTTTTCTGTCATTAAATGCTTTTAATTACTTCTCATTGCATAATCACAAAACATATTTTTTAATTTTATTATTTCAAATGCTATTGATACTTCTTTTTCGATTGTAATGTATTTCTCACCCTTTCCTGTTATAGATTCCTCTATTACTGCTATTACTACTTCTTACATTGGTTTCCCCTTTTTGGTTCTGATCCGTCGTATTTGAAACATGTCATCTGTAACCTCGTGGTAACCTTCACCTTTTTCTTTTTCCGTTCCTTTTGATTTAGTTTGCATCCTTACAACGACATCGAGTTTCGTTTTTGTTTAACTCTTTATTTTTTTGCTTTAAACCTACCATATTCCTTCTATTTGTATTCTATCATGTCTAACTGCCGTTCTATTTCCTTTCTTTCTAGCCCCTGTCGATATTTTCCTAAACTGACACTGCATAATCCTTTCTTCTTATATCAAAGATCCTCTATTCTTTTCGAGTGTCCCTATTACGCCCTTTTCTTTAACATCACTTTCCTCTTATTTCTCCATTCGCTATGTCCTTTCCGTTCTTGTTCCACCTTCTCTTGTCATTAGTAGGGATGGGCGATACCGATTCGATATATCGTAGTATCGATACTTTTGACTCGAAACCCTCGATATTTTATATCGATACTTGACTAGGTCGATACATCAAGCCATCGCTATTTTTCTATCGATATATCGGTCTAGCAGACGAACCTGCGACGAGTGCACGGTCCTTTAGATAAATCACGCGCTGCAAAGGGGAATCCCTGATCCACCGCGCAGTGAAACTCGAGGAAAAATAGGCAAAACGGGAGCGACATCAGCGAGAGCGACATAAGTTACATCATGGCGCCTAAAAAAAGTGATTTGTGGAAACATTTAAAAACTTTAACTAAAGAAAGTGCTCAATGTCTTTTGTGTTTCCATACCTACAAAAGAAGTGCCAACACAACGAATCTGAGAACACACTTACAGAAAAAACATAACCTTCTTCTTCATAACCCCCCGGAAAAGACAGCAGCTCGAGGCAGGACCAGTGACAACAATGCCCCCGACGCTGACAATGACGTATATGATCCTGCTGTGAGTGGCTTTAACAATTTATTATTATTATCACTACTATTTTATGTATCCTTTTGACAATCCTACGTAGTGTACCAAAATCGCTATTTTCGTATAATGATTTTTATGTATCCTATTGTCAATCCTACGTAGTGAACCAAAATCGCTATTTTCGTATAAAGATTTCTGTCTGAAAGTTCAGTATCTTCTGTATGTTTTAGGTTATGGAGGTTCCATAAAAACAAACGACGGATAAAAACACGAAAGTTTACAACAGGAGGAGGGCAGCCGACATTATCTGAAAGCTATAATCGAGTAAAATCTTTTCCAGGTAGGTTTTTTCTAATAATTGCTTTTATTAATTTTTATATATCAAATCGTACTTTAAATTTTAAAAAAATACGAAAATTACCAGCGCGTTAAATTTCGTTAAATTGCTGAATCATGTTTTACAGAAATTTCGTCTTTCAAAATGTGTTCTAATAGCTACATACCGTACCATACCTATATTCATACATGCTCTTTTTACTTTACAGAAGGCAAGAGAGCGGCTGCTCTTGATGATGCGGCACTTAAAATGATAATGGTTGATGGACTTAGCCTTGCCACCACCGAAAAGCAGGGTTTTCAATATTTTGCGGGGAAAGCGGTTCCTCTATGACAACCACCAAGGCGTAAGAAAATGACCTCTTTGATGGAAAAAAAGTATGAGAGGTTATCGTCAGTCGTTGCTGATGCCCTAGCGTAAGTTAAGTCCGTATGCTTGACGGCTGATTGTTGGACTGAAATGCACAGCACCTCGAGCTTCCTAGCCGTCACCGTCCATTTTTTGGTAGAAAGCGACATAGTCTCAACTGTCCTTGGATTAACTGAATTAAATCAGTCACATACAGCAGAATACTTGCAAGAAAAAATGGAAGGTTTTATTGACAAGTGGAGTATTTCAAAAGAGAAAGTTGAACTTATCATCACAGATAACTCGCCAAATATTGTACTCGCAGCGCAAAGTATTTTCGAAAAGGACAAGCATGTTCCATGTTTTGATCACACTCTCAACTTAGTTCCTAAGGCTGCGCTGGGACATAAAACTATAAACAGAGATTTAGTGCCGAACGTGCCAGGCGTCCCTGAGTTAATTAAAAAAGTTAAAGCTATAGTTCCTTTTTCACACAAAAGAATCAACTTTTCAGATGAGTTCAAGCGTGTGCAAATGCAAAGGGGAGAATCAGAAGGCACGTGTTTACGTTTACTTCAAGACGTTCCGACTCGCTGGGGATCAACGTTTCTCATGCTTTGCCGATTTATGAAAATGGCCGATATTATAAGCCTCGTAGCTCTCAAGTTTCCTGATGTTCAGATGGTGAGTGGCTCGGAAATGGAAAGTCTTAGCAGCATCAAGGATATTTTGGAACCAATTCATTTTGCCACAACAGAGATGGGCGCAAAGAAACATACAACAGCTAGCAAAGTCATTCCAATGGCCTACTTGATAGAAAAGGTAGGTCAATGTTCAACATTAAGGCAACTCTAAACAATTAAATTTGGGGTTTGCTTTGCAGCTATGCTGTATACGCGCTTAATAATTTTATTTTTTCAGAAAATCGACGAAGTCAATATTCCAGCAAGCAACGCATTGGCTTCAGCGTTCAAAACCTTCGTCAAGAACGAACTTAAGCGGCGCTTAAACTTAAACCCACGCTTTTTAAAAAATTACTTTACTGATCCAGTTGCCCACAGCAGAGCTGTCACTTACGTAGAGAATCGGATCATGGACGAAATGAGAAAAAAAAACCGCCAAAATGCAGAAGGTATGGCATGTTTTATTCACGTATTTATTTTTTGTTCCTTTTTTCGTCTTTGTGTTGTTCTTTTCAATTAAATAGAAACAATGCAAATCGAAATACAGTACCGGTATCTTGTTTGACCCAGGTGTTAATGTGCCAAACGAACCTGGAACACTTGCTGCAAACGTGCGGGCATCTGACTACCAATATCCCTCGACTAGTCGAGAAGAAGGATGCGGCAACAGCTTGTGGAAAGATCACGACACGCTAGTGACATCATTGCATATTGCTGCTCTGACAGACGACTTTAGTGGAGTAGCTAGAGCGGAATTACGAACTTTTTCATCCAGGCAGCCTGTCAGCCGCAACTGCAATCCCATTAAAATTTGGTTGGGAATGCGAAGCGAATATAAGTATCTGTTTAAGGTGGCAATGAAAACTCTGCCAAATCTGGCTACATCCGTCCCCTCTGAGTGCTTAGCCTCCCTCGCAGGGTGGCTTATGGACGAAAAAGGGACCCGGTTAACGCATGAACACCTTTCACAACGAATTTTTCTAGCCAAAGTTTCAGACGAGAGCTGGGAAACAGCTCGTCTGTTGTAAAGACGCATTATTGCCTTGTGCTTTGCAAATATCTGATTTTTATTATTACCCATTTTTATACTGACATCATTTTTTCCTGATTTTGTTTAACTGTGTGTTTATATTCTCGCTTACATTATATTCGATTTTTAATGTCGACTATT
>JAAAKG020116982.1:0-15224 GCA_010014905.2 Druon quercuslanigerum
AATTTAAAATTTAATCCCCAAAGGGAAAGGGTAGGGGTGAAACCCCACCCAACCGATTTTCAAACGTTTATTGCCCCCCCCCCCCCTCAATGTTCCAACACCATGCTTTTCGTACCCTATCTGCGCGCTACCAGCAGCCAATTAGAACAGCCAGAACGACAGAAAAAAATAAAAAGATACAATTTTGTGATCCCAAGAAGGACAGAAAAGTATATTCATTCTGGGCAAGGTGCAATAAATCTGCGTGTGGCGAACATAAAAGAGTGATTTTTCAGGCTTGTGATAGTGCTACTGACAATGGAGACCAGATGTTTTTTTCAGTATCTACTAACAATCAACAACAAAGAGACTTTTTACTTTTTTTAAAACAAATTGTTGTTATACTTATTTAGTTTACTTTAAAATTCGTAGTAAAAAACGCGTTTGGTGGGATACAACCCGACCTTGCCTGAGGGTCAATATAAAAAATATATATTATTATATCAAAGATATGGCATTAATTGATCTCTTTTTTGACACTTTCAGAGCATTTCCTTCCACAGACTTCACGGAAATAGAGTAATTGGAAAACAGATGTCTTAATTATCATTGCAAAGATTTATCACCAATCAGAGTAAATTAATTTTTCTATGCGTCGGTTTTTAAGTCATACACTAATCAATTGTACTGAAGAGTTTTTATTCATTCACGTCTACCTACACTCTGACAGAAGACGAACAAAGTATTTGTTCCAGTCAATAAAAATGTTGATTACTTAAAAAAATTCTTGCTTGAAATCAAGTAAACGATTCTGTTGAATGAACGACAATTTTTATCTGCGTGTTTGTCATCAGAGAGGCACGTGTGCTTTAAATCCGAGTCAGTGATTTCAGATGAACCCAAGTGTAAGCAAACAAAGTAGAATCACGTGGATTAATTAGTTCACAAACTTAAATGAGAAATTTCAATGAAAAATTAAACCCCGTACGTTGGCGCGTTCTCACATCCATTACAGTGGGTATGCTGTCAGGATATATTCGAAACCGGGAGTGGAAAGGGAACACTTCGTATAAAGGCACACATGACAATTAAAACGACCAGTCTCAAAATTCTGCTTCTTAATCCAACGCGTATCCCAAGTTCATTTACTGCTTGTCGGCTACTTCCAGTCACTTTTGCATCAAGTTATGAAGTTTTTCCAACGTGTGATTATAATTGACGTAGGTTCTCTACAGTTGTGCTAAGACGTCTTTCACAAAATAAAGAAAAAGCACGCGGTCTAATTTTATCAAAGAAATTCCGGTAGATTATATTTATGCGTTACATCAAGAAAACCAAAAATCACGCATTTATTACCGTTGACCGGCCACGCGGATTAGGCTGAGGTTTTGTTTTATACCTAAAAGTGTCAGGGGATTAAAGTGTCGTTAGTCGGCGACAAAAACTTACTGCGGTGAGTTTTATACATGAAAAATTATTTATTTTTAAATTAATTTCAATTGGCAGTATGTTAATTACACGTCTTATACTTTTTTCTTAAGTTGTAAAAGTTTTTTATATCTTTTGTTGAAGTCCTTTTAGAAAAAGAATGAAAAATTTTTTATTAAGTTTTGAATAAATCAGCTTAAAATCATTCCTAATTAAAAATCGTTCATTTGACATTTATTATTTTTTATTTAAGGTTGATGAAACGTTTTAAAGTTTGAACCTTAGGGTGCGTAATAAAAATTTGAATTTTTGGATTTTCAAACGTTACCCCTCGAAATTACTTCCTTTTGGTAAAAAATTATTACTATAAATTTTATTTTAGTTCCAAATACACATTTAAGGATAAAAAATGTATTAACCTCTAGAAATAGTTTTTTTATTTAACTTTATAAAAATTTTTCTTTGAAGATATTATCGGGCCTAGAATTCGAAAATTCAAAAAAATAACAAAAAATACTCTCAATAATGACCAAATAAAAAATTTCCATACCAGTTAAAATAAAAAAATCTTGAATTTCGAAAATACACAAGAAATATTTTATTTATATAGTACAAATATTCATATAGTACTTTGAAACGTACTTTGAGCTAAAATATAATTGAAAAAGATGCACAAAGGTCACATTTTTAAATGAAAAATGTCAATTTATTGATCTTTGAATTATATTGAATTCCTTTAAATTATTTTTGATTTAACATCAGTTCTTTTTAATTTATTTTGGATTCGCATCATTGTCATTTAATTTTCTTGAATTCCCTTGAGTTTTTACAAATTCACTCTAGTTTTACTAAAATAAGTTAAAGATTTAGAATTTTTATAATTTTGAGCAATTCCTAGAATTCATTCGGAATTCATCCTAAAAATAATGTTTACAAACATTTGTTTTAATTTTCATTAATTTTACCTAATTTTGTTAGGAATTCTAAAGTCACTTGATTCTACCCAATTTAATTGACTTTTTTGCTTTTTTTGTCTCTTTTCGTTTGTCCTGAAGTTTTAAACTCATCTAGAATTCTGAGGTATCTAATCAATTTTTTCGAATACCCTCGCATTTTTCGACATTCAATTGAAATTTAAGGAATTCAATGAATTTTTCTAATATTTTTAAAATGCATTCAATTCAATTGAATTTTTACGAATTTAATCGAATTCTTCTTATTTGCCTTATATTCTGCTCAATTTGGTCCGTTTTGTTCTGAAATCTATTCCCTTAGATTTTGCTCAGTTCAATAATATTTTTGGGATATTTAAATTTTCGTTCAATTCACTCAAATTCTTATGAACCTCATCCAATTCTCCTGAATTCCCTTAAATTCTTCTAAATTCATTCACTTAATTTAATGAAATCCATACATTTATTCATTTTATTTTTTCTAGTTTAATCTAATTGTTTCGACATTTATTTGAATTGTTTTGAATTCACTTTGACTTCTTATAAATCCTTTTATATTCACTTGAAATTAATAAAAATTTCATTGAAGTTCAAGACTTTTTTCTATCAACAGATAAACATATTTGAAATTTAATAACTATAAAGAATATTCTTTTTATTTTGAAGAAGAAGTTCTGTGCCTATTATTCAAGGAAAAAAATTCAGGTGCCATGTTAGATCATTCATTGTAATGAAATTAATTATTTTCGTATTTTAAGCCCTATAATATCTTCAATGTTTTATTTCCTAAATGTTATTTTTTATTCCTATATCAATATAAAATACTTTCTAGCGAAAAATATTTTTTTAACCTTTAATTAGTATCTTTTTTAAACCGAAAATATATTTTCAGATCCAAAACGGTCTAGCGGAACCTCTAAACGATTTGTGAAAAAAAAAACAATTTTTTCCAGTATTTTTTCACTACTATGAAGAAATCTTACAGACCTAGCGTTTGAAAAATCAGAAACCTAATATTTTTATTGGACATCGTATTAAACCCTTTAATTTAGAATAATTTATTTAATGTGCTTAAAAGTAAAGAAATAGTTAATGTTCCAAAGCCCCTTTTTGAAATTGTCAAAATTTTTTTTAAACAAAAATCCAGATTCTGAATGGTCTTATAAATTTTAAATTTAAATTAAAAAGAATAAGTTAATTTTTTTGTGTGACACGATTATTCGGGAGAAACAGAACCCCGATTAAGTAACCCCCGGTTTTGTAATTCCTAGAATTGCTGGTCCAAGCTGTTTCTCAGGGATCAGGGCGAGAGACGGTTGCGACTCACGCTTCGGAAGGGCCGCGGTGCGCTATTTCTCAGTCGAGTATATTGCGCAATATTATGCATTCTAATTGGAAACGGATCAGGCGGCCCTGACTGTTTAAGTTTGGAGGATTTGGTAACAAGGATATTTGCAGGCGAATTCCGACACTTACTAAATCGGGGTTCTGGTTTTGTGCAATAATTAATATTATACTTGATCATTTTATAGAAATTTCTAATCGCTGGTCTAATCTGTATATAATTTTACTTAAACTTGAAAAAATATAAACCAAATTTATAATGAACTTCCACACGTAAGTAAAATTAATAACCTTCATGAACATGAATAATTTTTTTTCCAATTTTATTTTCGAATTTTCAGAATTAATGGAAGATTATTTTGATGCTACTTTTGTGGTCACTGTTTTTTAAATACAAAAAAAAGATAATTCAATAAAAAAAAATTAAAATTTTACAGTAAAATTTTTTTTTATGCGACTCCGCGAATTTGATTACATTATAATACAAGAGTGACGTACAAAAGATTTCACACTTCAATTATTTTAAGTGGTCTGGAATGTCATGTGAATTATTCCAAGTTTCAATAACAGACAAGAGAATGAAGCATATTATTATGACGCGAATTTCATTTTGCTTTATTTTACTGTCAATCAAAAGATAATCTCATTGTATGTCAACAAACATTATGCAAGTACACCATTTCCTGAATACGGAAAAAATAAGGTATCACTGAAATTATTGATAAAAAGATAAATAAAATGAAGGTAAAGGTTTAAAAAATCGTGATGCTAATTATCATTCTTTTTATATGATTCAAATTGAATGAAAGTCCGTTTGACACTATAAAATTCTGAAAATAAATTATTTTTCATCTTTAAATGTTACTTTAGACATCTGTATCGAATCTGTCTCATTAATTTAACTAAAAAATTTCACGTGTTCCTTTGGAAATTTTGTTCCTTTTACTCAGAGAAAAATGTTCGATTCGGTTAACAAAACAATTTGTTTACTATGGAAGCGACAAAATTTGTTTATTGTACCAAAAACGATTTTTTTTCTTCAAAAAAGTGCTTTCGTTGCCCTAAAAAAATGTTTTTGGATCAGCAAAATTTCGGTTTTGGTTAAATTAAGATCTGTTTTTGCTTTTATAGCACTTTTCTCAGTGTCGAGCCTATAACTACAGAGATTAGCTGCAGAGCATTGGAAATTCATTAACGACCTTTTTCAATATAGATCAATAGATATTAGTAACTAATAATAATTTTTCGATCTTTTAATATTTCCAATGACATTTTTAATCTCTTCATTCTAGTTTGAACTGCTCTAAGTCAGCTATAGAAAATTATCGTAAACTTTCAGATTATCAATGTGTATTATCATCTTGATATCCTTTTTTGACGTAAAGAAAAAAATCCCTAGTACGTCATTCGCAATCGAATTATACACAAAGCACGTTTAGTTAATGTTAAACATTTTTCAAAGACATCTTTACACTTTTATCTCGTAAATGATGTAATATACGTTTGGGAATTCAGAACTCATACAACCGGAAGAAAATTTCTTTCATAAAAGAATCACGAACTAATGGCTAGACTTCGGATAAGAAAAAATCCTAAAACGTTTATACATTTTTATAAATAATATATTTAAACTGAGTTTAGTGATAATTCCAAAGCGGTTCACTTATTTTCAAAACCCACTGTCCGTGATATTTTTTCTAACCCCCCACCCTGCAGCCATTATCAATAGACTTTAAACAAATCCCTATTGTTTGTATGATATTATTATATGAAAACTTGCAATTTTGTATGATAAAAAATAGATACAATTTTGATAGATTAAAGGAAAATATCTCAGGAAGTTTTTTTAAAGCAGTTATAAATTATTTAAAAAAATCTGAAAAATATTTGGTCAAAATTTGTGTTTAACAATCATGTCAGTGTATTTGTAAATAAATTATGAATATGCATTAAATGCTTCAGAAGTACACTACAACCGATTTTTTAATTACGTTTTTTAGACTTAATTATTTAAATAATATAATATAATAAATATTTACCAATATAATTTTCTTTCTCTGAAGTAAAAAGTTAAATGAAGTTGTTAGGTATCATAATGAAAGTTCATATCAAACATTATTTCTCAATTGACCCATCTTTAAAAGTTATGTTCTTCGATTTCCTTGAAATTTTGGAAACATGTTCTCCTATCCAATAGTATAGTACTTAATCAAAAAATGTGTAGACCAAGAGAATCACTCCACAATTAATAATGGGGAGGGGGTGGATTTGAATTTTTAGCCCAAATGCTTGAACGGGTATTTTAAACAGCCTGTTACTTTCTTTTCAATTACGGGGTTAAAATTTTTATGAGGGGTTGCGAAAGGCAATTTTTGACCCTTTAATCCTGTTTTATTGGAAAAAAACTTTTTAAACTATTTAATTTTTTATTCACTTTTTTTGCAATTTAGGGCTTTTAATAATTTTAAAAGAAAGATCGGCTTCTTGGCATCAAAAAAGATCCTTAGTAAGAAATTGAGCCAGTACATACAATGTAAGAATCAGACAAATCAAATTTTGTATTTAAAATGTTAATCTTTAGAGCTGGGATAGGAAAAGGGTTATTCTTTAGCACCCTATCACTTTCCCAGCGGTATGATTTAAAAAAAAATTTTAATCATTATATTTTTTTCATTTATGATCAAAAAGTATTTTCTGTACGGGTGATTGTCAAATTGTAGACAGAATATAGTATATAAAGTGGTAATCACATTATCGTTTGAAATTTCATATTTAAGTACCAAAGTTTCTTTAATCACAGTGCAAATTTTAAAATCCAAAATGGGTATTTCTAAAAATAAGATATAATAATTAAATTCCTACATTAAATATGGTAAGCGGATTAAAGGTTAGGAGCTTGTTGAAAAAGAGCGCGAGGCTTCAAAAACTTTAAAAGCTGTAACGCATGCAAATTAGAAAATAATTTTTAACATTCAGGATGGTCTATTCTGGCCTCGAATAGTTTCCCAATAATTTTTAACACGAGGAAAACCATGAGGATTAATTGACTGACTCGCTATTTTCCTCGAGGAGTCTCAAAATCCTCGCGGATTTTCACGAGGATACTTTCAATAGAACTTAAAGTTGTTATAATTTATAATAATAATAATATTGATTCCTGCACACATTTTTAAAGAAATATACTGTGTAGGTTAAGAATTTATAAAAGAATAGAACAAATATTGCAAATTGTGGAAACTTTTCATAAAGAGGTTTGATCTCTATCTCAAAAGGGAGGTTAGGGAATAATAAACAAACCAGTCAGACAGGAAAACGATGAACTTTCTCCTTTTTAAATATTTATAAAAAAATAATACATTCTAATCACAAATAAAAGCCTGAGCATTAAATAGAAACCTACTGAGCATTATTTTGTTTACTCTGAAACTGTTTTAAGCAATATCTCTGATGACGATTTTGTTGTCAAAATGTACTTTTGAGTTTTATTATCCGATTGACAAAAAAATATGTCTATATTTTAATTTAAATTTTATAGAATTTTGTGTTCACATACACGCTTAATAATTCTGCGTTTATTACTCAACTTTAACTACAAATATTTTACTAGAAAAAAAGGCTCACGCAAATGACGATTAAAACGACAATAACCGAGGGACAGTCTTTAAGGTTTATATAATATTATTTGTTTGGCTTGAAAAATTTGCATAAATGAAAGTTTTTTTCCTTTAAAGTTTACAAACTTGAGTCATTATAAGTTTTTTAGGATAACTGTCAAAACAAAGGTGAGAATCCGTATCTTCTTGTACAAAGTTAGGCTGGGGCACCTAACGCTAATGACGTTCGGGGTGTTCTTATATTAAACTTAATTCAATAGGAACAAAAATTTGAAAAAACGAACTGAACATTTTGTAGAGGATCATAATCATTATTTATTAAATAAAAATAAGTAAGAGTTTATATTTTAATGTTATATTATTGGGACTTCAAGTTTGCCTGTAATTTGACAATCACCCATATATAAGTCAACTTTGAATTATGTTGATGAAAAAAGTATTTCTGTTTAAAACAAATATTTGAAATATTATCCGAGGGGCTATTCACTGAGAAATCTCAGATTGCTGCGCTGGAAATCTCAGGGTGATTTTAGGAAATCCTGAATTCTTCTCGAGAGTCCCGATCTCGAAAAGTTCTAGAAATCTGGGGATTCCCAGCAATCTTTTAGAAATTTTAGCACTCTCTATGCAAATTCAGTTAAGACGGCTACATTCATAGTTTTTAAGATTTTCAGGTTTCTCAGAGAGTAGCCCCTCGATATTATCATTATTAATAATAAATAGCAATTTCCTTACTCTTTAATAACGTGTATTAATATAATAGGGTAATCGATTTGCTTCGCACCGAGAAATTTTTTCCGTTCTTGCACCAATTTTTAGTTATGTTAACGGAAACACTTTTACTCTCCACAGGCAGAATTAGGTTAAATATAATAAAAACTTGTCGGATAAGGTACATGAACGGCAATATATTTAATATAATAAACATGAGTTTAAATACAAAGTACAATTTATAACGAGTCAGTGGGGGTGGATAGGGGGAGCTTTGTGGAGACCCAAAGGGACCCTTGCGGAATTTCCCAAATAATTCTAAAATTACGGAGTGAAAAATACAATTCTAGAATCCTTACGTTCTGGACGTAACGTATTGACTTCTTTTGGACGAGCAGAGTTCTATGCAAAGAACAGGAAATAAAATACAAAGAAGATAAGTTATAGGATAATAGTTGTCTATATAGTATAAGGAATAATCGTAACTGAAGTTGCATATTGTTCTTATTCATGAGCATTACGAAGACATATATTTATATTTTCAATGGGAAGAGGACACAAACTCTTTACATTTCTGTTATAAATGCCTGCCTCAGTTTTCGCTACGAAAACTCCTACGATCTCATCCTTTCCAGGGTTGAAAAGTATAATGCGATCTAGCTTCCAGAGTAAGGGTGGCGCCTTGTCTATCTTCATGAATACCAAGGAACTGATTGTGGCAGTACTGCCAGAGCCCGTCTTCCATTTGGTGCCAGTGGTGAGCTCATTTAAATATTCCTCAGGACACCGAGTTTGAAATTGTTGTCTTAGAATCTGCATGTGTTGTCACGCAGATAATCGGTTGACGGCAATGTGAGTCAGATTTCCCTGAAAAAAAGCTCGTCAAAAGCTCATTAATCAAAAGGTGTCCAGAGGTTAAAGGATAAAAATCGTTAGGATCAGATTGTAGGGAGGACAGAGGACGGGAATTCCAAATTGCTTCAACTCACTTATGCAAGTTTGAAGCTGTTCAAAAGCTTGCAGAGTCTCAGCTACTATGCGCTTAATGTGGATTTTAAATGGCTTTACGTCAGCTTCCAATAATCCGTAAGCCTTGAAGCTCTGCAAGTTCATGGGTTGCCTGCACAAAATTGGTAGCATTATCGGAAATTAAGGAGCTGGATTTTTCACGACGCGCGAAGAATCTTTTTAAAGCTGCGAGAAACGCTTCTGTGGTGAGGTCACTCTACAATTCAAGATGTGAGGCCTTAACTGTAAGGCAAATGAAAATTGTCCAAAGCATTTAATTTTATTGTTGTTTTGATTTCGCTTTTTCTTCACGAAAAAGGGTCGCAATAGACGTTTGAGATCAAGCGTGCTTGAGTTCAGAGTGAAACAGTCTACCTCCTAACTTAATAATAGCTTTATCTAAAAAAGAGTTTAGAGATAAAAGCTTACACCTATTGCTGATAGGGCTTTCTCGATATAAGCAGTCGATTCTCTGGGACAAATCCCTTGCTTATATTAACTGAATTATTGGATCCATACAGGCATCGAGATCATAAACAGTTATGCTAGTGGTGCGCTTATCCTTACCCTTCGCTTTATGAATTAAGTTAAGGCAAAACATGAGAACTCTTAGCAGCTTTGGAAGTTAGGATATTGGGATAATTTTCGCAAAAGATTCCAATGAGATTTTTGAGGAAGCAGGGAAGTTTTGATCAGAGAGGGATTTCGCATTTCAGGGGTGCCTTTCATCTGAATTTCAAATTTAGGCCACTTATCTTGGGACTGGACGATCATATATAATCACTACCGTAAGGACATATGCTAGGCTGCAAAAATTCCTGAGGCATTTGTCGAAGATGCTGAAGATACATGCCTCTAGACGGCAGACTGTTTGAGCGACTGAATTTTATTTACTCGTGGAGCGTAAAATGTTCGAAGCAATTGGGATGGCTTATTTATCCATTAAAGAGAAACTGTCGAATATGACCAAAAGAAGATATTGCCTAATTCGATTTTTAGAGCTTAAATTATGACATTTTGTAATTTTGCGAGCAAAAGAGATCCATAAAGCTCCAATCGTGCTACCGATACCGTTTACAGAGGCGACCCTTGATTTTGAGCATAGCAGATTTGCATAATACTGACCAATATTATCAGAGAAACGCAAATAGATGCAAGCTCCGTAAGCCTAATGGCATGTATCGCAAACCCGTGCAATTGAATCCCGGAAACTTAAGATAACGTTGGATTTACATGTAAACGTTTTCTCGATTACTCTGGAGATCAGCAATAAGAGATAGGTCGTTGGATGCCCATGTTCGCAAATTTAAACTCCCTTTATGTAAAATATACGTGCCAATAATACCATTAATTTCGTCTATCTTCTCAAAATCAAGATCAGCTAAGGAAATGCTCTTAGGAATTTGGAGAGATTTTCAATCAATTTTAATAGCAGGAAATGAATAATTTAATACTATATTTACTATATACTATATATACTATATACACTATATACTGTGTTGTATCGCGAATGGATCGTAGCTGATACAAAATGGTGCACGGAAGTCGACGTTGAGGCTAAACTAAGTTAAAGCTGTAACGTCTACAAACTTTTCACGTAAATTCATAAGAGAAGCAACCTTTTCTGTTAAATAATGAGATTGAGAACCGTTGTCCAACAATAGACGACATTGCTGGACGGCACCTTTATTATTTACAATATTTGCTATAGCCATAGATAACAGATTGTCTGACATCAATTTTTTTGCAAGAAAATTGCGAGCAGAAGCAGCGTGCGAAGAACTCGAGGCGTTGGCATTTTTCTTAGACGTATTTTCGAAATGCAGAAGAGAATTGTGTTTTTTGGCATTTTTTGCAAAGATCACGATTGAACTTTCTTTTGCAGCCAGTATAATTTAAACAATTTAAGCAGAAAGATTCTTTTACAAAATTTAAATTGTTCTATAGGAGAAAGATTAAAAAAAAATTCACATGAAAAAATGTTATGCTGGTCCCCGTAAGGAAAACACGAATTTGGTATGCTGAATGTCGCAAAAAGGTGCTGTGGCTGAATTATTTGATTATAAATGAGAAGCGGAATACTTTTCAGTTGAGTTATCTGATTTAGAACGCGATTCAGCTGATTTCGTATCATCTAATTTCGCTCCACGCCGTAAAAAGACGAAAAGTTCTTGAAATGTAGAGAGCTACGATTGACAAGAAACAAGAAGTTTCTTCCGATTTTTTAAGGTGTAGAGGATTATATTATTTTGTATTAATACAATTAGAAGGCTATCCCATTAAACGACTGATTAGACGAGAATTTTAAGGGCTCTAACATGCTTCTATAAATTATTTAGTAAAGCTCCAATTGAAAATTGTTTGGACATACAAGGAATATTCAATAAATTTTTAGTATGCCTTTGACGTGTAAATTTACGATTATCGTAAGTTTCCGACGGAGTAATTTTCCGTGGACAATTGTACCAGCGCAAAAAGCTCGGCGGCTTCACCCTTTAAGCAAAGTTGCAAGTATCTAATTTTTATAAGAGGCGATAGCTTTGCATTCTTATCGATCAATAAGGAAAAATCATCATTGAAGCCGAGCCACTTATTACCGAAACCGCAGTGACGCGCGCGTAATTACCTACAAAATCTGTGGCAGAATTATAAAGCTCAAAATAATTTTTGTCGATTGCACTTTCTAGAAACTTTCTCGAGACTCATCCATCTCAGCTGCATAATTTGCCAGCGACTGATGTTGAGTCTCAGTATTGTGAGTTTCGAGAAACTGTGAAACGCGTTAATTTTTGTTTTATAATGCCACGCTCTTTTCTCAATACTTTCACTTTTGCTGTGATTTCAGCCTTTTCAATAAAAATAATTGAAAGAGAAGCATTTACATACTTAGGGAAAGAACAGAAATTAAGAGGACAAAATTAGTGAACAATTAATTGATTTACTCAGACGCTGATCTGTTATTACACGGCTAGTTGTTAACATGTTCTCTGATAAGTTCCATATGTAGATGCGCAGAGCATCCTTGAGAATATAATATAATAGCTTTTTACAGTACAGAGTTAGGTGTAAAATATTCGATGCTGATTATTAGTAAGTGGTTGCAGCACAAAATTTAATATCTGAGAATATTCGCTGCTGATGGCCAATAAGTGGCTGCAGTAGAAGTCACGAAAAGTTCTCACTAAATTCTGATACAAATGATGTATTGTTCATAATTCTATTTTCCATAAGACAGAACTGGTATTGCACTCGCACTTGCACAGAATACAGTTTGGTTATCACGGAAAGAAAAAGTCAATTCTAGAGTCAATTGAAGGTGCTGAATCAAAGTAAAATATCCGTTGCTGAAGGACCAATGTTTTGTACACCAAGCCTAGTTCAATTCGGTCTTTTTAAAACATGATTAAAAGTATATACTGGCACACTTAGATTGTATATGGAGGCAACAGAGTGTTTTTAGCCTAAAATTTAGAGGAGAGGATAATTTGAGGGGATTTGTCTCGAACTAAGTAATCTTCTGTATTCTTGCATCAGCTTGGAAATATCTCACCAAAAAAAGTTATACATTAAAAAGCCGATTTTTAAAATATTATAAAGTGCTAAAAAATATAATAAGTATTTTTAGTAATACTTCGGTCACTTTCAAGATACGCGTGATAAAAAAGCACTCCAATTTTCATCAATTTACCTGCAACCGTTTTCCAGTTCTCATATTCACGAAGGAGTTCTACTCGAACTGTTGAGGGAGACGGTCGTGTTTGTATTCGCTTCAATTACCGTGCTGTATCTTACTAAGCTTAAAAAATGACTTTTGTGTCACACAATGTAATTTTGTTAGGTTCTCTCGTAGGAAAACTATCGATGAAAATCAGCGTCGCGGAAAAAAACATTGTTCTGGAGTTGTGTACAAAGATTCAGAACTGTGAAGCAAGGATGATCCAACAAAAACCTCCTTACTTATGGTAGATAAGGTGAAAACTTATATCCAATCAAAATTAGACCTGTCGCTTGGAATTCAATCGTTCATTGGCGCCAGGCATCTCAAACAGTACAAAGTCACAGGGTCTAATATGCATGAATCGTACTTAACTTGAAGTACGAACCTTTTTGTGGAACACGATCTGGACCCGGAATCTGTCCACAAGCTCAAAGCTTAAGGACAGGCAGCTTCTAAACTCCAGAAACTTGGTCTCACTCACCGCATAAACGGCTCAGATCTATGTATGGACAACGTCAACTATATTCTGGAGGACTTGAATATAAGTCAAGAAGGAATAGTCGAGCGCAGCAAGCTCTTGACGGTGAATCTGAGTAATTATGGGTGTTTCCAAACGGAAAATAATAACACAGCCGGTTCACCTGGTAACAGTGCCGACTGACAGTTGGGGAACATCGGTTCGCCGAAGTCTATAAACAATAAACCTTGTAGCGCACACCTATTTTTTCGGACACGGAACACACTGTTGGTCTGTGAGAACCTTTTCACTTTTTCGCGGTCTACCATTTAAAAACTACTTATCCGCTAAACTTGGAAAAATTCTTAGATATTCTTTAAACATTGTAGAATTAATTCGTATGGTTTGAAAAATCCGTTGAAATTATTCACACATCGAAAAAAAATCATTCCTAAAAGAAATCGATTGAAAGGCCTGAGTGACCCATAGTGTGCTCCGAGGGGTAACACAATTACTGTGTCAAACACTCAAAGGTCTGTTTCATTGCAAAAGAAGCGAATTGGAAACCTGGTGAATCTGTATAAATGTAGCAAGCAGGAATTTTCTTCAGGAAAAGGAAGGAAGCTCCTTCAGAAAATGGGAACTTGGAACATTTCATGACTACGCGTGTTGCTACCACATCCTCGAGGCTAGCTTCTAACCATCTCTCTGAGTGACTTATCACTAATCAAAGTTGGTGAATTATGTTGGTGATCCAATCAGAGCATTCTATTGGAATATAAGTGGCTTTAACAACTCTTTTAGTTCAGGCGAAAGTCAAATTAAATTTTCGACCAAATTATTGTGTGATCTGCCTGGGTGAAACTTGTCTGTTAAATAAATGCGTGAAATAAACTCGACTTCAGAGTGATTGTTTATTATAGCCCTGCTATAAAAGAGAGAAGCAAGGGTCGAGGTAGTTAAGGTCCCGCAGCCAATCGGAAGTTAGCAACCTATGGCTATCTATTAATCCAGTTTTTTCGCCCAATTCGGACACTGAATTTGACATTGACCTGCTACAGAATATTCCGGTTCAGGTTCTGTATAATAAAATTGGAATTTTTGATGCAAGTGCTCTCTCCGAGGAAGAAGTCTGGGCTCTGCAATATCTGATCGAAATCAACGTCGTTCTATACAGATTTCTTAAATGCCTATTTTATTCTCCCAGGAACACCCCTGGTAACTTCAGAAGGGTAGAAACAGGGATCAATCAAAGGAACTTGAAAGTATTCACAACGGCGTATAATTAGTTGATCTCCCTCACTGATAAGGAAGAACACAGATTGCTTGAATTATTTTTTAGATGGCTATGTGAGTTGGACTAATAAGGGTAGTTCAACTGGGCTTCCTAGTTGAGATCCTAGCTTTACTTAAAAAAAAGTATCGCTTCAAGGAAAGTTTTTGGTAATTAAACAGTCCTGCAAAAATATACTCTCGAGTCGATCTATTCTAATGCCACTTTATTTGTCACTAAACAAGGTTTTAGTACAACTTTTTTGGATCATAAGAGGACCGAAGTGAGAATCCAATTTTGTTTGTTTCTTTTAAACATGAGATTGCAAACAATTAGTACAATACTCCCTGTGCATTGTTTTATACGTTCTAGTTCTCAATCTGAATTTAACAAAGTAAATAGTACGAACGATGGCTTTAAAACAAGAAGGGGTGATTTCTGCGGAAAGAACTAACATTCTCTGTAAATGGTCAAATAATCTCCCTTTCAAAGCCATAGATAGAGTAATTAACTTAAATTACAAGAAGGTTTTTAAAAACATAACTAAAGTACGAATTGTTAGTCAATTAAGAGTCTCTCGTGAATTTGAAAATAATAATAATAATAATATTTTAAATAATAATTTAAAATAATTTAATAATAATTAAATATTTTAATGTTCTTTCGGGTAAAAGCTAAGACAGGGTTCTTAACCAGCCTCTCAACCCTACCGCCGGGGGGCCCATTGTTTGGGCCGAGT
>JAAAKG020116993.1:0-15224 GCA_010014905.2 Druon quercuslanigerum
AGATAGAGACATTTTTTTCACAATCTTAAGATTTATCAATATTTTAACAATATTGATATAGACCAGTAGACAAACAACAATTAACATCTAATATTAATAATTATTCTGTTAAAAGTTTGCTCTTTTTACTTTAAATTTCAAATACTTAGATGAAAATTCCACTATTTTATTTAAAATTTTCTTTAAATTTTTTTTTAAAACTTCACTATTTTGATAAAAATTCAACTATTGTTGTCAAAAACTCAATTGTATTGTCCAAAAATTCAAATATTTTGTTGAAAATTTGTTAAAAAACACTATTTTGTTGAAAATCTAATTATTTTACTGAAAATTAAAACTATTTTGTTAAAAAGTTATTATTACTCTTTTCAGGCAGAAAATTCATTTTTTTAAAGAAAAGTTTTTGGTTGAAAATTTCTGCGTTGATAATTCATCATTATGGTTTAAAGATCAACAATGTTGTTAAAAATTTTGTTCTTTTTACTTGAAATTTCAAATAGTTTGTCGCAAAATAGAACTATTTTGTAACAAATTTAATTATGTTCTTAGGCATTAAAATATTTTGTTGGAAATTTAATTATTTTGCTAAAAATTTTGCTATATTTGTTAAAACGTTATTTTTTCCAAAAATTCAACTGCTTTGTTGAAAATTCATCTTTTTTAATTGAAAATTGAACTACTTGGTAAAAATTTGTATTTCTTTGTTGTAAATTTTTTTTTCTTGAAAATTTAACAATTGTTTTGAAAAATCTATTTCTTCGTTAAAAATTAAGCTATAAAATAAAAACATTATTTATGTTCTTAAGCATTATACTATTTTGTTGAAAATCTAAGTATTTTGCTAAAAATTTTGACCGCAAATTCAAAAATTGTGCTTTTCAGGTAGAATATTTTTCTTTATGGTAGATAATTTTTTAGTTAAAAATGAGGGGGAGGGGTGAAAATTCATCGTTATGGTTACAAATTTAATTATGTTGTTGTAAATTCGTTTTTGTTTACTTGAAACTTTAAATATTTGGTTGAAAATTCCACTATTTTATTTAAAAATTAATTCCACTATTTTTATTATAAATTATTTGTACTGTCCAAAAATTCGACTCATGGTTGAAAATGCATCATTTTCAATTAAAAATTTAACTAACTGTTTAAAAGTTGTATTTCTTCATTCTAAATTAATTTTTTTCCTCAAAAATTTAACTATTTTGTTGACAATTTAATTACTTTTCTGAAGGTTTAACTATATCATGTTTTTATTAATTTCTTTAACTACGTTCTTTAAAATTTATTCCTTTAACTTGAAATTGAACTGCTTGGACGAAAGTTGTATTTCTTTGTAGTAAATTCATTTTTTCTAGAAAGTCCAACTATTTTGTTGAAATATATATATATATATATATACTTTTTTTGAAAATTAAAGTGTTTTATAGAAATGTGATTATATTTTTCAGCATTATACTACGTTGTTAGAAATTTCCTTATTTTGCTAAAAATTTAACTATATTATTAAATGTTATCTTTTTTGTCCAAAAATGTAATTGTTTTATTAAAACTTTCTCTTTAGAAAAGATTCTGGTTGAAAATTTTTTGGTTGAAAATTCATCTTTATGGGTAAAAATTCAACTCGACTGTCGAAAATTCGTTCTTTTTACTTAAATTTCCAAAACTTTGTTGAAAATTCCACTTTTTTAAAAACTTTATTATTTTGCAAAAAATTCCACTATTGTTGTCAAAAACTTATTTGTCTTGTCCACAAATTTAACAAATGTCTGGGTAAAAATTCAACTACGTTTTTCAAAATTTATTCTTTTTACTTGAAACTGTTGAAAATTCGTTCTTTTTACTTAAAATTTCAAATACTTAGTGGGAAATTCCACTATTTTATTACAAATTTAATAATGTTGCTGAGCATTAAACTATTTTTTTGAAATTTTGATATTTTTCTCAAAAAGTTACTTTTATTATCAAATAAACTTCTATCATAAAATTCATTATTTTGTGAAAAATTCAACTATGGTTGTCAACAACTTATTTGCATTGTCCAAGCATTCAACTGCTTTGTTAAAAATTTGTTAAAAACATTATTTTCTTCAAAATTGAATTATTTTGCTAAAAATTAAAATATTTTTTCAAAATATTCCATTTTCCCGAAAATTCAACTTTTGTGTTCAAAATTGCTTTTTTCAGGCAGAAAAATCATTTTTTTTATAGAAAAGTTTTTGCTTGAAAATTTCCGGGTTAAAAAATCATCTTTATGTTGGAAATTTAATTATTTTTCTGAAAATTCTACTATATTTGTTAAGAAGTTATTTGTTTCATTCAAAAATTCAACTGCTTTGTGGGGGGGGGGGTTGAAAACTCACCTTTATGGTTAAAAAATCAGCTATGTTGTTGTAAATTAGTTTATTTTTTACTTAAAACTTCAAATATTTAGTTTAACATTTCACTATTTCATTAAAAAGTTAATTCTACTATTTTTGTCAAAAATTATTTGCATCGTTCAAAAATGTAAGTGCTTTTTTTAAAAATTCATGCTTTGAATTTAAAATTGAAGTAATTGGTTGAAAGCTGTATCTTTTATTCTAAATTCATTTTTTTCTGGAAAATTAAACTATTTTGTTGACAATTTAATTACTTTTCTGAAGGTTTAACTATATTATGGTTTTATTAAGTTCAACTGCTTTATTGAAAATTCCTCTTTTCCAGATTGAAAATTTATCTTTTTTGGTTACAATTTTTTGGGTAAAAAATCATCTTCATGGTTAAAAATTCAAATACGTTTTTCGAAATTTATTCCTTTTACTTGAAACTGTAAAAATTCGTTCTTTCTATGTTTTATGTTGTTAATCATTAAACTATTTTTTGGAAATTTTAATATTTTTCTGAAAAAGTTATTTGTGTTATCAAAAGTTCAACTGGTTTTTTAAAAATTCATCTATTTTAATAAAAAATGAAAATAATTAGTTATAAGCTTCATAATTTTGTTAAAAATTCAACTATTGTTGTCAAAAACTTATTTTTATTGTCCAAACATTAAACTGCTTTGTTAAAAATTTGTTAAAAACACTATTTTGTTGAAAATTCAATTATTTTGCTGAAAATTCAACTTTTTTTTAAAATTGTTTTTTTCAGGCAGAAAATAAATTTTTTTATAGAAACTTTCTGGGTAAATTCATTTTTTTCTTGAAAATTTAACTATTTTGTTGAAAAAAATTTTTTTTTTATAAATTAAACTATTTGATAAAAACATTAATCATGTTGTTAAGCAATATATTGTTTCTAGAGTTTCAACTCTTTTCCAGGTTAAAAATTTATCTTTTTTGGTTACAAATTTCTGGGTAAAAATTCAACTACGTTTTGCAAATTTTATTCCTAGTACTTGAAACTTGAAGTACTTTGTTGAAAATTAAACAATTTTATAACAAATTAAATTATGTAGTTAAGACTTATACTATTTTTTTGGAAACTTGAGTATTTTGATGATAATTTTACTGTATTTGGTAAAAATTTATTTGTCCTGTCGAAAAATTCAACTGCTTTATTGAAAATTCATCTTTTCAATTAAAAGTTGAACTGCTTGGACAAAAGTTGTATTTCTTTGTTGTAAATTCATTTTTTTCTTTGAAAGTCCAACCATTTTGTTGAAAGATTTTTTTTTAAATTACAAACTTGATTATTTTGCTGAAAATTAAACTATTTTGTTAAAAAGTTATTATTTTTTCCGTAAATTCCAATTTTGTGTTAAAAATTACTCTTTTCAGGCAGAAAATTCATTTTTTTGATAGAAAAAGTTTTTGGTTGAAATTTTCTGGGTTGAAAATTTATCTTTATGGTTAAAAGTTCAAAAATGTTGTTAAACATTTGTTCTTTTCATTTTACATTTCATATAATTAGTCGAAGATATAACTATTAAAATTTTAAATTGAAAATTCAAATATTTTGTTAAAAATTGAGAGGGGGGATGAAAGCTTATTTTTACGGTTAACACACTTCCTGTGGGACACGTATTGTATAATAGAAGTGTGCTTATTGCTTTGCGTCAGAGAAAAGAGATTTTATCGACGTTGCCGTGACAGTGATTTCAATTGCGAAATTGTTTGTTACGCTCTACGGAAATTTCTCCTTTTGAGCCTCGGAGCTCATTCCGACCTCGTAAAATATTCGAGAAATGGCCTTAACTCTACATAACAAATTTTTAGATCTTTCTTTGGGTCATGATTTTTGTAAAATTATTTTTTTCACATCTTATATAGTTTGACCACAAAATGTAATTTTTGATTTTTCATTATCTTTTGTGCCGTCAAAATTTCAATTTTTTGAAAAAAATAGCAACGTTTTTCTTTTTTTAACATTTTTTCATATCGAGCATTGTTTGGCCCGAAATCCTGATTTTTGATTGATTTTCAAAATTTTATAATTCCTACAACTCTGAGCATTTTCTTCTTATCGAAAAAAGTCGTTAGGATAATTTTTTTGGCTTTCGAAGTATTAGGTATGGCCGTACAAAAAATTTCAAACCTTAAAACAAAAATTTTCCTAATAATTTGAAAAATGCTCTAACTTTTTGTAATTTTATCCAAAATGTCTGGTTAACCAACTTTTCCTTTCTTTTAGGACTTAAAAAAGTGCGCCAAAGCTCGATCTGTTCCGTTAATTTTGTCAAGAGTTATCGTATTTACCTACGGACGGACGGACAGACGCTATCGCCAAAACTTGATTTTTGGATTCAGGGAATTAAAAAGAAAAGTGAAAATCCGTTCAAAAACTAGAAAATCAAATTTCGGACAATTGTAATACTTTTACAATCTTAAATGATGAGAATGTAAAAATGAACTAAATTTGTCATCAGAAATCAAAACACACGAAATATTTTCTGAATTTAAAAATCTGTCATGTGCAAAAATAACACCGTTTAAAGGCTCAAATTAAAGTTTCAAACGAAAAATGAAATCAAAAATTTAAAAAATAATAATTTTTTGTTAAATAAAAAAATAAACCATTTTTTTTATCAAAACCTCAAATCTCGTGAATCTTTTCTAAATTTAAAAGTCTTTCATTAAAAAAAAAGTTAAATAAATCCGATTTCCCCTGGCGCGAGTCATTTTGGTTTGTTCTTTAAATTATGAGAAATTTTCTAATAATGTCCTTGAGATTAATAAAAGTGTAAATTTTGAGGTGCTAATTACTTTTCTCAAATTTTTATAGATTCATAAGGAGTCTTTCGAAAATTTCCGAAAATTTTTTAGCATTCGTGATAGCACTTGGAAATCTTTCCCATTTATTGTTAAATTAAAAATAATTTTAATCCGATTGAGTTACATAGTTTCTTTAAATGATTCAAATACCTTGAAACATTGCCAAGCAATTTCCAAATTTTTCAATTGTTTAAAATTCTGAAACTAATTGTCTTGCAAATAATTCTTTTTATTAGATAAAAAAGGTTGGTGAATCAAGCTTTCATTTTTTTTTCTTTTTGTTTATATTAAATTCCGAATAATGAATTAAGATTTTTTTTTTAGTAACACTGATATCAATGAGATTAATTTTCGATCTAAAAAGTCTAAATTAAAAAAAAGCATGAATCTTTAACTAAAAAATATAAACTTGCAACAAAAAATGGAACAGTTTATTAAAAAATTTTAGGAATCTGGAAAGCACTTTAAAATCTTCACAATTATTACGGAATCTTTCTGAAATTTTTAGGACTTTATTTAAACCTACTGAATCTTCTAAAACCTTTTTCTAAAAATCTACATCTTTCCAAATTATTTGATAACTTTGAAGATTAAAAAAGTTGTATCCGATTAAAAAACCTTTTTTTTAATTCTTCAAATTCCTTGCAATATTTCTAAATAATTTAAAAATCAATAAAATAGTTGAACTAAATGTCTCCTAAGTATTTTTTAAATTAGACATTAAATTTTGGCGAATCCAGATTTCGTTTTTGACATTTTATTTACACTTTAATATGAATACTGAATTCAGACTTTTTTATTGTTTGTACAAAATTTAAAGTAATCCTGATATCAAGAAGATTAATTTTTAATCAAAAAGTCGCAACTTCAAAAAAATACATGAATTTTGAACTAAAAAAGATAAATTTTCAACCAAAAATAGATTATTCAAATATTTTTTCAGTTTAAAAATACTACTGTAACAAATTTTTATAGATTACTTTGAAATCTTTTAAAATTTTCTGAAAATTTGTTAGGAATCTTGAAAGTACTTTAAAACCTTGAAAATTATTGTAAAATTTTTCGAAAATTGTTTGGAATTTATTAAAACCTAGTCAATTTTCTAAAACCCTTTCAGTAAAATCTGGATCTTTCCAGATTATTTGATACCTTTAAAAATTAAAAAAACAATAATCCGATTAAAAACCTAGTTTTATTAAATGATTTAAATCCCTTGTAATATTTCTAAATAATTTAAAAATAACTAAAGTATTTAAATTTCTTAAACTAAATGTCTCCTAAGTATTTTTTTTATTTAGACCTTAAATTTTGGCGAGTCCAGATTTCGTATTTGACGTTTTATTTACACTTTAATACTGAATACTTAATTTAGATTTTTTTGTACAAAATTTAAAGTAATCCTGATATCAAGAAGATTAATTTTCAATAAAAAAGTCGAAACTTCAAAAAAATACATGAATTTTGAACTAAAAAATATAAATTTCCAATCAAAAATGGATTAGTGACATATTTTTTCAGTTTAAAAATACTATTTAAACAAATTTTTATAGATTGCTTTGGAATCTTTAAGAATTTTTTAAAAATTTGTTAGGAATCTTGAAAGTGCAATTGACAATTATTGTCAAATCTTTCGGAAATTGTTTGGAATTTAATAAAACCTAATCAATTTTCTAAAACTCTATCATTAAAATCTGCATATTTCCAAATTATTTGATAACTTTAAAAACTAAAAAAAAATCTGATTAAAAAACGTAGTTTTATTTAATGATTCAAGTCCCTTGGAATATTTCTAAACAATTTAAAAATCACTAAAATATTTCCAATTCTTGAACTAAATGTTTCCTAAGTATTTTTTCTATTTAGATATTAAATTTTGGCGAATCGAGGTTTCTTTTTTGACGTTTTATTTCCACTTTAATATGAATACTGAATTCAGATTTTTTATTGTTTGTACAGAATTTAAAGTAATTCTCATATGAAGAATTATTTTTAATCAAAAAGTCTAAGCGTCAAAAAAATACATGAATTTTAAACTAAAAAAGATAAATTTCCAAGCAAAAATGGATTAGTGACATATTTTTTCAATTTAAAAATACTATTTTAACAAATTTTTATAGATTGCTTTGGAATCTTTTAAAATTTTCTGAAAATTTATTAAGAATCTTGAAAGTATTTTAAAACCTTGAAAATTATTGTAAAATCTTTCGAAAATTGTTTGGAATTTATTAAAACCTAGTCAATTTTCATTAAAATCTGCATCTTTCCAGATTATTTGATACCTTTCAAAATTAAAAAAACAATAATCTGATTGAAAAACTTAGTTTTATTAAATGCTTTAAATTGCTTGCAATATTTCTGAGCAATTTATAAATCACTGTATATTTTTAATTTATTAAACTATGTGTTTTTTTAAGTTTTTTATTTATTTAGATACAAAAGATTAGTGAATACAGGTTTCAATTTTTGTTCTGTTGTTTATACTTAAGTAACGAATACCAAATTCAGATGTTGTATTATTTTTACAAACGTCTACAAAAATTGAAACATAAAATCTACATGAATTTTTAAAGAAGAAAGATTTTCCAAACAGAAATAGAATACATATATTTTCAGTTAAAGAAACACAGATTTTCACAAACTTTTATAAGTAAATTGCTTAAAACTCTTTCAAAAATTTCTGCAATTGTTTAGGATTCTTGCGTGTACTTTATAATGCTTGCCAAATATTTTTAAACTTTTTGGAATTTTTTGGAATTGATTAAAACCTATTGAATCTTCTGGAACCTTTTCATTAAAATCTACATCTTTGAAAATGATTTATATACAATAATGTTGTTAAAAATTTGTTCTTATTCTGCTATATTCATCTTTTTGAATTAAAAATTGAACTACTTGGTTAAAATTTGTATTTCTTTGTTGTAAATTCATTTTTTTCTTGGAAATTTAACTATTTTGTTAAAAAGTTTATTTTTTTTAGAAATTAAACTTTTTTATAAAAACATTATTTATGTTGTTAAGCATTATTCTGTTTTGTTGGAAATTTAAGTATTTTGCTGAAAATTCACCTATTTTGTTGAAAAGTTATCCTTTTTGATAGAAAATTCAAATGTTGTGTTAAAAATTGTTATTGTCAGGTAGAATATTTTTCTTAAACGTAGAAATTTTTATAGTTAAAAATGGGGGTGGGGGTTAAATTCATCGTTATGGTTAACAATTCAAGTATTTTGTTGAAAATTCGTTTTTTTTACTTGAAACTTTGAATATTTGGTTGAAAATTCCACTATTTTATTAAAAATTTAATTATTTTGTTGAGCATTAAACTATTTATTTATTTATAAAACCTAATCAATTTTCTAAAACCCTTTCACTAAAATCTGCATCTTTCCAGATTTTTTGATACCTTTCAAAATTAAAAAAAAATAATCTGATTGAAAAACGTAGTTTCCTTAAATGATTCAAATTCCTTACAATATTTTTAAACAATTTAAAAATCACTTTTATTTTTAAAAATTATTAAACTATGTGTTTTTAAATTTTTTTATTTAGTTAGATACAAAAGGTTAGTGAATACAGGTTTCACTTTTATTCTGTTGTTTTTTGTTTAGGAAACGAATACCAAATTAAGATTTTTTATTATTTTTACAAACCTCTAAAAAAAGTTGAAACATAAAAAATACATGAATTTTTCTAGAAGAAATATTTTTCAACCAAAAATAGAATACATATTTTTAATTTTTTAATTTTCATAAGTAATTTAAAATTTTATTTTTTTAAATTTTCATAAGTAAATTGCTTTGAACTCTTTTGAAAATTCCTGCAATTGTTTAGGATTCATGCGTGTAGTTTGATATACTTGTTAATTATTTTAAAACTTTTTTAAATTGTTTGGAATTGATTAAAACCTATTGAATCTTCTAGAACATTTTCATTAAAATCTACATCTTATAAAATGATTTCATACCTTGCAAAATTAAAAATGAAATTAAGTCGGATGAAAACACACAGTTTTTTGAAATTATTTTAATCTCTTGCATTATTTCCAATTAATCTGAAAATCACTAAAATATTTAAAATTCTTAATCTCTTCAATATATTTTTTTTTTAGATTCATAAAGGTGCTGAATTCAGATTTAATTTAACCTTTTTGTTTATAATTAAGTACCGAATAGCAAATTAAAATTTTGTATTATTTTAACAAGCTTTTAAATAAACCTTTTTTTAGGTAAAATTTTTTTCTGAAAAAAGATCTCCTTCGCTCCACTGGGAATCGAACTACACAGCTTCCGAATGCCGGTCGAGTGCTTTTCCCTGAAGCTGCTAGAAACACCGAAAAAAGAATCCTTTTTCATAAATACACGCATTGTTTTGTTAGGTGTTACGTATTAATACATGGAAAATTTTTCAAGGAATCTGTATTATCATCAGAGAATAACATAAATTCTTAACGTCTTTTTAGACTATATAGAGCTATAATTACAAAATTTAATTCAATTTTTTCTCACAAAATATCTTCTTCTTCGCTCCGCTGGATCAAAAAATAAAATAAAAAATTTTTTTAATTATAGCACCATCTAGTCTGAAACGACGTAAAAATTTCGCTTATTCTCTGATGATAATACAGATTCCTTAAAAAAAATCCTGATAATAAAAAGACCAATTTACTACCAAAAAAGTAGAATTTCCAAAAAGTACATGAATTGTCGAGTAGAAAAGATCAATTTTCAACCGAAAACGAAATAGTTGCATAGATTTTCAGTTAAACAAATTATTTTTTAAAAAACAAAAAAAAAGAAATTTTTTAATATTTTCTGTGTAACAATTCTAAAAATAATGCAAGGAATATGTTGGTAGATACAATTTACTGTTAGGATGCACTTCCTTCAGCATAAATATGCAAGATGCGCAGTGTCCGTATTTGCAAAACAGATGACACGGAATTTAGAAAATGAGTGTACTTTCCTCATGCTAATGGAAATTTTAAAGCAGAGTCGTTAAACTGCTCATTCCTCTTTAGTTTTTATTTTTCATGCCAGATTCTACTTTTAACGCTGATCTTCTGTTATGTGCAGTATGAGTAAAATTACCATACTGGTTTGATGATTTTCTTTCAATAACAAAATGAACTTAAAATGAGTCACCAGCCTCATTCTTGCTCTTGAACTCGTAAAAGTTTAATAATAAATAATATTAAATAATAGTAACAAAAATAATATTCTCTGCGAAAATTATCTCATTTTTTAATTCTTTATTTGTGAAAAACAAAATTTTGTTGTATCATTTTTAATATCTTTGAGCAAAGTCCGACTTTTTACACTTTTCCTAAGAGGAGCCGTTTTCAAATTACTCCTTTAAAAAAAATTAATTTTTCGAAAATATGAACATTTTTTTAAATTCAAATCTAAAAAACTGGTGCTTGGAAAAACTTGAAACTTGTAGATTGTCGATTTTGAGGACAGACCTGGTGAGAAACAGAAGAAATATTTCGATGGAATTTCCATTCTTTATATCTAGAACAGTAATTTTTTAATTAGAAAAAAAAATTATTTTTCAATAACTCTACTGAGTTGTGATTTAAATTCAATACATTGTATAAATGAAAGAAAAATGGCAACTTGCAAATTATATTATGATGCATTGTTAAAAAAAAATTTCAAGTGTTTGGAATTTTTTGTGTTAAAATAGTTTCTTCTTGTAATAAAAATATTAATTTGTAACAATCACTTAAAATATTTTTAAATTCAATAAGAAATTTTTAAATACTGAAAGTGTTCCCAACACCCCAGATTATTTTTGTTAAATGAAAAAAATTTAAACTCTAATTTTAAAAAACCATTGTGAATGTGAAACGCCTTTAATTTTTGGAAATTAAAAAAAAAATTGATGAAAAATTTGATTTTTGAACGAACTTATTTTATTAATTAAATATCCTATATAAAAAAAGTATTGTTATATATATCCTTTTCAGCGGAACTATGTGTTTTTAATAAAAAATTATTAGATTTCAAAGATAGAAAATTTTGAACAATTTCCGTTTCCCGCTTTAAAATAAGTCATTGGGTTTAAATATATCGATTTTTGTTAAAAATAATAAAATTTTCAACTTTGAATATTTTTTAATCGTGATAGTATTTATGTCAGAAATTCATATTTAAAAGAAAATTATTATACCTAAAAAAAGAATCACAATTTTAGACCCATTTTAGGTTACGTTCTCGTTTCCAAAGTACATTGAAAATTGGTACCGTAACAAAAAAAATACTTATAATTTGAATAAGATTTACAACTCTTCAACAATTTTCTATTATGTTTGTATTTTTTGTCGAAAATTTATATTTTTAATTTCAAAAATTAATTTCAAAGATTCGAGATTTAAAAAAATTTCAGGTTATGTTATTTCTTTACACCGAAAATCAGTGCTTTCAGTGGAAAATTAGTAAAAGTGGGTCAAAAGTCCGTAAAAAAACTAGGACGTTAATTTTAGTTTAGCAGAATTTTAAAACCAAGTATGTTTTAATTGTGTAACCAAAAATTTAATTAATAAGGAATTTTTTGAAATCAAAATTTTTGTAACTAAAAAGTTAATTAGAAATTTTTGTTAATAGAAATTTTATTCAAACAAGGTTTCTTTTTAATAAATTATACAAAACAATTTCTTAAAAAGAAAGTTAAAAAAAACGATTGCAAAAACAACTTTTCCTTTTCCATAAATCCTTCTGTTTTTATATCACTTTTCTGGGGAAGAGATTATCTAATATTAACTCTTTTTGGCTACTGTTCTTATATAGAATTTTTATTAAATATTGAATTTATTCTTGAGTTCTGAAAAAATGACCCAAGCCCTGCTGAGATTCGAACCCAGGTCTTCAGATTTCGTTCTAGTGCCCTCGCCTACTATACTACCAGGCCGGCAATATGAAGACCGGGGTTCGAATCCCAGCGGAGCTATTTTTTACAACTTAAGAATAAAATTAATATTGAAACAAGTATTGATATAAGAAAATTAGACAAACAAAAAATGAATAATAAATGACTTGCTTGTCTTTTTATTTTATAAGCCTACTTTCTTTTTTAAAGGAAATTTCGCAAATTGACTCTCGGTAGTTTGGGGCAATTTAGAATTGTCTTCCAGTGAAGCATTTCTTGTCGGAAAAGTGGTAAGAGACAGAAGTGGTGGTACAATTTTACATTATTTTGATGTCTTATACCGGAAATTAATATTTTTGACAAAAAATTAGTCAAAGTAGGTCAAAAGTCCGTAAAAAACTAGGAGGTTAATTTTAATTAGCAGAATTTTAAAACCAAGTATGTTTTAACTGTGTAACCATAAATTTAATTGAAAAGGAATTTTTACAAATAAAAATTTCTGTAACTAAAAGTTGAATTAGAAATTTTTGTTAATAGAAATTTTATTAAAACAAGTTTTCTTTTAAAAAAAAATATGCAAAACAAGTTTTCTTTAAAAAAATTATGCAAAACAAGTTATCTTTAAAAAAAATTATGCAAAACAATTTCTGGAAAGAAAAGTTTGAAAAAAAGATTTTAAACACAAATTCTCCTTTTCCAGGAATCCTTCTGTTTTTATATCACTTTTCTGGGGGAGAGAATTTTTATTAAGTATTCAATTTATTCTTGAGTTGTAAAAAATAGCTCTGCTGGGATTCGAACCCAGGTCTTCATATTTCGGTCTAGTGCCCTCGCCTACTATGCTACCAGACTGGCAATCTGAAGACCAGGGTTCGAATCCCAGCGGAGCTATTTTTTTTACAACTTAAGAATAAAATTAATAGTTAAACAAGTATTGATATAAGAAATTTAGACGAAAAAAACAATATTAAATGAGTTGTTTTTCTTTTTATTTTGAAAGCCTACTTTATTTTTTAAAGGAAATTTTGAAAATTGACTCTCGGTAGTTTGGGGCAATTTAGAATTATTTTCCAGGGAAGCATTTCCTGTCGGAAAAGTGGTAAGAGACAGAGGTGGTGGTACAATTTTTTTTTTACTTTGATGTCTTATACCGGAAATTAATATTTTTGACAAAAAATTAGTAAAAGTAAGTCAAAAATCCGTAAAAAAAGAAGGAAGTTTTTCGCACCCTATTTGGACGTTAATTTTAGTCTTAGCAGAATTTTAAAACCAAGCATGTTTTAATTGCGTAACCAAAATCTAATTAAAAACGAATTTTTTTAAATAAAAATTTTTTGTAACTAAAAATTTAATTATAAATTTTTGTTAATAGAAATTTTATTAAAACAAGTTGCTTTAAAAAAAATTTTGCAAAACAATTTGTGGAAAAGAAAGTTTAATAAAAGGATTTTAAAAACAAATTCTCCTTTTTGGGGGAGAGATACTTTAAAGCCATTCATATTCCTCAATGTTATGCTATTGATCGGATATTTATAAAAAAATCATCTGAAATTAACTCTATTTATCTTCTGTTCTTATATAGAATTTTGATTAAATATTGATTTTATTTTTGATTTCTGAAAAAATGAATCAAGCTCTGCTGGGATTCGAACCCAGATCTTCAGATTTCGGTCTACTGCTGTTGCCTACTATGCTACCAGACCGGCAATCTGAAGACCTGGGTTCAAATCCCAGCGGAGATTTTTTTTACAACTTAAGAATAAAATTAATAGTTAAACAATTATTGATATAAGAAAATTAGACGAAAAAAACAATGTTAAATGAGTTGCTTTTCTTTTTATTTTGAAAGCCTACTTTATTTTTTAAAGGAAATTTTGAAAATTGACTCTCGGTAGTTTGGGGCAATTTAGAATTATTTTCTAGTGAAGCATTTCTTGTCGGAAAAGTAGTAAGAGACAGAAGTGGTGGTACAATTTTTTATTCTTTTGATGTATTATACCGGAAATTAATATTTTTGACAAAAAATTAGTCAAAGTAAGTCAAAAGTCCGTAAAAAAAGAAAGTTTTTCGCACGCTATTAGGACGTTAATTTTATTCTTAGCAAAATTTTAAAACCAAGTATGTTTTAATTGTGTAACCAAAAATTTAATTGAAAACGATTTTTTTTTAATAAAAATTGTTGTAACTAAAAATTTAATTAGAAATTTTTTTTAATAGAAATTATATTTAAACAAGATTTATTTTTAATAAATTATGCATACCAATTTTTTGAAAAGAAAGTTTAAAAAAAAGGATTTTAAAAACAACTTCTCCTTTTTGAGGGAGAGATACTTTGAAGCCATTCATATTCTTAAATGTTACGCTATTGATCGGATATTTATTTAAGAATCATCTGATATTAACTCTTTTTGTCTTCTATTGTTATATAGAATTTTGATTAAATAATTATTTTATTTTTTATTTCTGATTTTATTCTTAAGTTGGAAAAAAATAGCTTTGCTGGGATTCGAACTCAGGTCTTAAAATTGCCGGTCTAGTGCCGTTGCCTACTATGCTACCAGACCGGCAATCAAAGACCGGGTTCAAATCCCAGCGGAGCTATTTTTTTACAACTTAAGAATAAAATTAATAGTTAAACCAGTATTGATATAAGAAAATTAGACAAAAAAAAAGAATATCTAATGATTTGCTTGTCTTTTTATTTTGAAAGCCTACTTTATTTTTTAAAGGAAATTTCGAAAATTGACTCTCGGTTGTTTGGGGCAATTTAGAATTGTTTTCTAGTGAAGCATTTCTGGTCGGAAAAGTGGTAAGAGACAGAAGTGGTGGAGATTGTCGAATATTACTCGTGCGATAGAGAATGGTACCGGTCTAGTCGCTTGTTGGTCGTGGGACTGCAAACAAATAAAACAGAATCGGTCTTTCGCGAGTAATACAGGTTCTGCTCTCGCCTCATCGAAATTGCCAGCCTCACTGAAGGATTCTCTTTAGAGTAAGTTTAAAATTTTTAGTCGAAAAGAAATATAAAATATAACAAAAAAGAGAATGTAAATCCAATTTTTAAAGAATTAATAAATTTTTTTTTATTTATTTCTGAAATCGAATATATAGAATATAAAGATCATCCTCTATTTATTATTATAAAAAGTTATAAACTTAAAAAATATT
>JAAAKG020117004.1:0-15224 GCA_010014905.2 Druon quercuslanigerum
TAGAAAATTCCGGAATCTTAAAATTCGAGGGATGACTGAAAAAACCCGAAAAATAAAATTCTCGAAACTGCACAATTTTATTTAAATTTCATTCTAAAGACGGTATTTTTGAAATTTTTTTGACTATAATTATTTGTATTCAATAAACGACAATCTTCCATGCATTTATGGAATTTCAAGAGTGAAAATTTTTTTTCTTCAACAAATTTGGAAATTATTTAAATATTTTTCATTCTTCGAAGCAATTTTTTTTATTTTATTCGTAAAAAGTTATTATTTCCCTTTTAACTATTCAACATTTATTACTTTCTGAAATCGATGAGGCATTTAATGAATGCTAAGAGTGACATTTTTTTGGAAAAAATTCTAGTTTCCTTGTATTTCTTGTAACAAATACAAAATAATTATTTTATAAACCTTTTTTTTTAGTCACCCTATTGGTAATTTTTTTTAGATTTACTCTAGATTTACTCTATTATATAAAATGTATATTATATTTATTTCTGTACCTCGGGCTAGTAGTGCTTATTCAGATATTAAAAAATAATTTATTAATTGTTTTTTAATTATCCTTAAAAAAAGTATTTTTACTGTATTTTCTTTACCATTAAAAAATTTGCATTCTTTTCAAATAAAAATTATTAATAAACATTTTACTGCAACTTGTGTCGTTTTTTCCTAAATTAAATTTGTTTATATTCAATGTAGATGTAATTTCGTCAAAAAAAGTTAGTAAATAAAATGTTATTGTGTCTAGTGTCCTTTTTCAAAAATGTATTTTTTTAATTTTTAATCTTTTCTTTAATATTTGAAAGAAAATCTAATTGTTCTATTTAAAAATGATTATTAACAAATTTACAGATCTTTTTACAATGAACCACTTTAGTTTATTAATTTCAGTTTGAACCTTGTATCGTTTTTGGAAAAATTTAAGTTTTTGATGTTACATATTATTGTTTGCGATTAAAACAAAAACTACGTGTCTTTATCCATTTTTTAATAGCTTGTGTCGTTTGTGCAAAACTTTAATCTTTTTATTTTCAATGTTATTTTTACGAATAAAAACCAAAAATATGTGTCCAATCAAATCGCATGAATGACAAATTTGTAGATCCTTTCAGGGCACACAATTTTAGTTGATTTATTTTTTTCATATCTTGCATAGTTTGGCCGCAAAATGAAAGTTTTGATTTTTCATTAGCTTTTATATGATAAAAATTTGAAGTTTAAACTTTGCGACAAAATTCAAAAATTTGTCATGATAATCCTGTCGTAATCTTAAAACTCAACATTTTTCTTTTTTTTACTTTTTTTATATCATGCATTGTTTGGCTTAAAATGCTCCTTTTGGTTTGTTTTTCCGATTTTAAAAAAGCTATAACCCTGATAATTTGCATGTTATCGAAAAAAGACATGATAATACATTGGTAAAATTTTTTATTACTATAAATATCCGTACATAGAATTTTTAAATCTTAAATAAAAAGTCTCAAATATTTAGAAAATCCGCTGACTTTTTGAATTTCCATTCGAAATAGCTGGTTTACGAACTCGCTCTTTCTCATAAGACCCTAAAAAAGTGAGCTAAAGCAGAATCCAATCTGATCAATCTTTCGAATGTTACCATGCCTATAGAATACAGACTACAGACTAGACTCACAGACAGACGCATCGACTGAGAGACTGGCCCACACACCTATGTAAAAATCATTTTTTTTCTGAACGAGGGGTTCTTAAAACGTCGAGATTTGAAGAAAACCGAAATAATGAAATTTAACATAAAACCAATGGCTTCTCATTACAGGAAAAAAGAACTATGGTTGGCCAAGCCCTAGCTATTCTTGCCGCAACCAAATTATATTGAAGAATACGGGCCAGCCATATTTAAGGTTGCTGCAACCAAAGCGGCTTGTTGCGTTTCTGTGGTTGCGCGAGCTGCGGTTATGGATGTCCTAACCACAGTAATGGATCAGAAGATTAATCCAAGATGGTTCTCATATCCATATCAATATTTGATGAAACCTAGAGCCATGTTTTATCGACCAAATCATATGGAGGCTGCGTTACACTTCTAAGAATGTTTTTAGGACGCTTTAATTACGTTTTTAAATATCGTACCTACCGCGTAGTGAATCAGAGACATTAAGACATGATGTTGCTACTTACAGAACTGCCCTTCGGTCGCTTTGCAGGTGAAGATGAAGAAGTTGAAGTTATTGAAATTTTTAAAACTCCTTGGAAACTATCGAAGGAAATATTAGGTTCCTAATTGTTCTGCAGATCCATGAAACTTTTCATCATACCCAAAGATGTGGTTGGGTCCGCCACAACTACTGCATTAGGAACAACAGCCATTTTGATTGGACAGGGCAGCCTTTCACTATGGTTGGCGCATCCATACCTCCCCAACGATAGGTTTAAGGCCAACATAACCATTTCACCTAGTAACTGCATCCATAGCTTAAGTTGCATCAACTATGACTGAGGATAACTTGACAAAATTATGGCAAACAGTATTTTAATGGTTGTAGTAACTACAGTTTCTCTTTTCGGGTAGGATGAGAATGTAAAAAAAACACATATATGTGTTCCATTTGTTCTGAAAGTTGTATTTGAGGACCGCCAATGGTTTATGGGAAAATAAATGAAAAGTAAGTTACTACCCGACGAAACGACTATCATTTAGCCATAAGGTGCCATGTCCACGGCGATTTGCTTTTGTTTCCATATACGCGACCAGCGTGCGTGTCTAAAGCTGCATTGGAAAAACAAAAGAGGTCCACTCTGAAATTTTACACGTACTGTCTTTAGCGTAAAAATTACATTAGCGACCTGCGTGTACACTATTATTTTGTTTTTCTTCGCTGGAATGAGTTTATATGCTTTTCTATTTAGTCCATTTGTATCTCGATACATCGTCACCAAAATGCCTGTTCGAAAAGTATATTATAATCCTTTTTGCAGATATTTCCATATTAATATTTTAATAAATCTGCCCGCTTCACGGGCACATTCTCATCGCGCGCTGGGTGCGGGTCTCGCTTCGCTAGCAAATTCAAGCGTGCGTCTATTAAATATTGCGCTTCGCGCTGGATAAAAATTTACCTCGCGTTTTACGCTCAGAAATGTGTAAGCTTCGAGTTCAGATATTTCTTCTTTGCATTAAAAATGTTTGCATGAAAGTGAGAAAGTGTTCGATTTTCGATAGATACTTGTAAATGTTCATATTCTGAACTACCTTAGGATAAATAAAAAAAATACTGTTACGTTGCGGTAGCAACGCTCAATAGAGGTAATTGAACAAATTAAATGAAACCCGTACTAAAGCGGTTGAGTAAGGATTTCTACAAGATCTTGCCCATTTTAAGGGAAGTAAGACACTTGCAACTCCGTTTATTACAAAAAATCTTGGATGACAGAAAATACGGAAGTAAAAAGGAGGAAACAGTACATAAATCACTTGTTGCAGATTGTTCTCAGGAAACTGCCTGGCTGCTGGACTGCTTCTGCTTCTGACTGTACTCCAAGGTCACACTAACTGATCGGCTCTGTCGTTTTAATATCGTCCTTCGGGTTTTATCCGTGACCAGGGCAAAGGAGCCGCCTATCTTGGAATTTGCCCAACTCGAGGGAGGTGCTGTCAGTTTGGAAAATAGGAGAATGTAGACGGTAGTGGGGAAGGAAAATGCTCCATGCTGTTTTTATGTGTACTCGAAAATTGGGTACCTGAGGCTTTGCGACCTTTGTGTTGACTAAAGCTGAATCAAAACAATTTTGTGAGGTAGACTTAACGAGAACCGAGCAAATCGGTTAAGGGTTATCGCGCGTTTCAATTTACGGCACGGACTGATAAATTTTCCTAAAATTTCGATTTACTGTCTCAAAGAAACTTAGATTTGCTTTTTCTCATGAAGGGATTGAGATGTTGTACAACTTACTGCAGCTAAGTGACAATGGATAAGGAGAAGATATTAGCAAGGGATTTGTAAGAGATAAATTTCAAAAATCTGCGTTTCAGTCCAGGGCCCTGGATGGACCTTGAAAATTCGATCTTCACCCAGGGATGCATTGGTTGCCTAACCCAGTATTGCGCTTATGACGTTGTTAGAAGAAGTGGTGGTTAGAATAAATAGTGTTTTAAATAGTCAATGAGCACCTAATGGCTTCGCTCGAGGGACCCATTACTATGCGGTCGAAAACCTGATGTTTTCACGTGTTTGATTCGGAAAATGGTAGCTAAATTACGAAGAATATGATTCTAGAACTCTATGCCTTGGTCAGTGAGGATAGCGCGCGGGCATCTGAACTCAGTAATGAGTCTCCGCGCGAAAACGTCAGATACCGTTGAAGCTCTCCTATTTAGGATCGGCTCGGCGATACAGAATTTTCTAAGATCATCCCGCATAGTGAGAACGTACTGGTCTCCATCTGGTGTACACGGAAGAGGACCTACGAGATAGCTGGAAATCTTATCGAACGCGTCGGTTGGAGTGTCGGTGATTGCCACAGGCTGACGCGTTTCAATGCGTACCAGTATCTTTTTTTGACAAGTGTGACAAGTTCAGACAAAGCTTTGCACATCTCCTTTTATGTGAGGCCACAAGAATCGATCGCGAATCCGACAGTAAGTCTTGGTTACTCTTTTACGGCCGTCGATTAGACTGTCGTGATATTCGCGGATTATACTCTTCCTCTGCTAATGCAGAGGGATCTGCAGCTCACCGGAACAAAGAGTGAATTTTAAATGACTATCAGCGAATGCTTTACGTAGAGTATTTCTAAGGGTATTGATTGTTAGTTTATCGAGTCGGTCGTTAATCACGTTTTTGATCTTAAGCTCATGTAAAGTGACCTATTAATTTGAGAGAGCATAGAAAGTAGGCAAGGTCCAGTAAGGTCTGACTAACACTGGTCATTACGACGCAACCTGCAGGGATAAAATGGGCAATATTTTCCTTCCCCATGTTCAGAGAGTCTCGTGTAATCTCGATGGAGAGACATAAGAGGTCAGGTTCCTTATATTTAGGAGGTTCTGTGGTAAATCTTCATCCTTTGGGATCGTTTTGAACAACCCTACAGCTTTTGGTTGCTTAGCGTCTTCGAGCTAAACCGGCGGTTCTTCAGTAGGTTGCGGCACTAGACGGTTCAAAGGTATTTTAAACGGGTGTGAATTATAATAGGGGCTCAGGAACTTATTTTAGGGGATGCGATTTGACGTGATTCTGATAGTTTTTGATTCTTCTTACGACCTCATCCACGCATTAACAAATCGCTAAAATCAGTTTCGTCATCAGAAGAGTATGACGAACCCAAAGGATTTACCAAATCCGCGATTGACGCTCTATTAGTGTTATCAGAAATCTAGGTTGTAGAATGGGGTATTGCGAGGGGTGTTTTCCGCGGCCTGCCGCGCCCTCTTTCAATTTTCGATGGGAAGATCATAGCAGTAAGATGAGACTCGGGCAGATTTCTCAAGTGCGCGTCTGCATTTATAACAATTTTCCCATAGCGATCCTTAAACTCGTATTCATAATCAGCTAAACACTGGCTCTCCGAAGCGGAATAGTTGACTTCAGCTGAATTAAGAACACGAGATGCGAAAGCTACCTGCAAATCTTCGTCTAACTTTTTTTGACTTAGTACTGCGCCTAAAGTGAGATTAGACGCATCTTTTGTTTAAATGAATGGTTTTTTGAACTTGGGGCATTGTAAAATTCGCTCGTTACAGAGCTTTGCTCTGAAGGCCAGGTTGCAGGAGCAATTTGGCTTTCCAAATCGCGAAAAAGAACGGTAAATTTTTTCATCGTGTTCTTCTGAGGTGGACGCATAAACGACAAAGTCGTCTATATAAAAGAATAACTCCATACTGAAATAGTATGGTAATAATAACTCGAAGACTGAAAAATACTTTTCTCCTTCAAGATGGTCCAAAATTTCATTAATGTTGGGGTGGTACCCAAAAATCTATGACGAGACGCCATCGATTGTTCCCTTGATCGTCCGCCTTTTGTGGTTTTTCTATTTGTTTCCGACTTTAAGCTTATGTACTGGAGAGTACCGATATTGTTTTGAACGAACAGAAAAATTTTTGGTGGAAGGAATGCTGTGTTGCGCAATATCGGTTCATTGGAGGCTTCTCGCTTTAACGAAAAAAGAAGGAGGAACGCTTCCATGTAATTTTTAGCGCGCTGTCGTCGATGTGGTCCTGATAAATGGACTTTGCTTTTCTTGAAAATTTTCGCGACTCTTTTCTCGACAGAGAGAGTTGAAGCTTGTTCGTCCCTGAGAATAGTATTTAACCCATCAGACACCATGTCATAAACGTCATAAGGAGTTACATTTTGAGGGGGAATATTGTAAAAATGATGGTTTTTAGCTTATATATATAGGTAAGGGAGTGGTGGCTACTCATATGGCCAAACTTCTTCTTAAATAGTCTGAAAAAGATAGCCCAAGCTAATTTTGAGATTTCCGGATCATCTCGAAAATTTGACCTCAAATTAAATTTTTTTTATTATGAATAGATAATAGTAAAAGTAAAAAAGACGAAAGAAATAAAAAAGAGAAGGAGGGGGATTGACGTGGGTTCCTTCTCCTTTTCTTTCCTCTTTATTATTTTTGCCCAGAAAAATAATTTTTTTCTCTTTTATAGGAAATTTTTATATTTTTTCCAGGTTTTGATAAAAACACTTCGTGTGACTGTCCAAATGTGGTTGTTAGATTCTCGGTTTCACTTTCAAGAATGCTGCACATTACCTTGATTTTCGGACGTAATTAGAATATTAAATTTGAATTTAATCTCAATTCGGTTTCTTAAATTTTATATCTGAAATCTATTCTTTCTATTAGTTTAATTAAACCTCGCATCTATTTTTAGCTTGATAGTGTCGAAAGTTAAATGAGATAAAAAAATTTTGGATGACAAACATAAAGGAATGGTTTTTTACAATATAATTTTAACATACAGAAAATGCTTCATAATACTGATAATTAGATTTCTAAATTAATTGCTTTAAAATTTATTACTGCTTTCAGAAATGTTCTCTCAGAATAGAGACATAAAATCACCGTTTTTGAAACAAAAATTAAATTTTTGTCCACTTTTGAATTAAGCTAAAGTAATACTTTATTAATACCTAAAAACATAATTGTGTAAACAATTTATTATTATTAATAATAATGTTTTTATTTTACGCTTTGCAATAAACTTTTTGTTTCAATTTAAAACAAAACTTTTACAAATCATTTGCAAACCAAGTCCTCCAACTTACTCGTAATTATTACATTCTTTGTTTTTGTCTCTTGTGTGAGATGCCGTTTCTTGTTTTAAATAATATTTCTTAAACATTCTAAAAAGTTCCATAAGATTGTCTGTAAAAACTTTTGCAAAATTGAAAATAGGTCTTATCTTATATGAATCTAATTCCTTCTTTAAATTTAGCTTAAGGTAAGAAAATGAGTTTTTCAATGTAAGACATATTTTTAAAATAATTTTGAGAACCAAATCTATAGCCAAATTAGTAAAAAGTAAAGTTACATCAAGAGACATCATAATGAGATCGGAAGAAATAGAAATTTAAAAAAAAATTTTGTTTTAATTCTATAGGATTTTTTATAGATGATTTAGTTTTAGAAAGAACATTATTAAAAATATTTCTGTTGACATAGTATATGTCGGAGAAGGAATCGTCCAAACAACAGGTGTTAAAATAAAATCATTTTCGTGTACTTTTGAAAGACCATAAATTTTATCCAGACAAGTATTATCTGTAATCAGAACAATAACCACGTTCTAAAACTGTTTAATTTCTCTTAAGTATTCCAGAAGAAAAAAGAAATTATTATAATTATTTCAGCAAAATGATGCTAATTTGGTCGGTCAACATGAAATAAAAAAATGCCCGAAAAAACATATGAAGGCATTTTTATTTTTCAAAAAAGAAGGCGATAAAAACAAGCTAGTCAAAAACATTTAAGTATAAAAAATAGTGTTTCTTTGTAAATATTAACACTCAGATTGTTTTTATCGACTCTGAAAAAGACCAGCAGTGTTGGTCGAAACGTAGAGGATTTCTTCTTTTTTGAAAAATAAATGTTTTTTACATGCACTTTTTGGACATTTTGTATGATTTCATGTTGACAGTACGATTGACCCAATTTGTGATAATTTGCTGAAATATTTAATGGAAATTTATAACGCTCGTAGAAAGATAAAACCGTTATTGATATGTCCCATCTGTAATTATTTGAATTTTGTAGAAGTAAATTAAACAGAAATTGCGTGATTCCAAATAAGACTTAATTAATAGCACTCAAGGTTTACCTAGTCGTATACAAGATTATTATGATTATATGTAGTTAATAATTTCTTTACATAACAAACAAGATTATGATCTGGATGCTGATAATTGTTGGACATGATTTCTATAATTATTTTCAGATCAATTTTGATAATCGTGATAATTTCGCTGTTCATAATTTATAATCTTCAGTATAAAAAGCCTTGATTTTAGTACTAGATTATCAGTCAGGTTTCTAAAATCCTCCGACAACGAAATGAAGATTTACACTGAAACTGTTCTCTTTACAATCACCGTTTTCCTGCTTCATTCTGTTCGCAAGTGTTATACATAATATTATATATCAATAATAAATGTTACTAGTTGTTCTAGTGACGCATTTTACTATTATTCACAATAGGAGGCTTGTAATTTAAATTTAACATTATCAAAGTTTTTATAATTTAATTCTACAATATTCATCATTTTTACAGGATCGAGACCAAGTGATCGTCTAATAAATACTAATCCTGATAACAACAAAAACAATGAAAACCAAAAGTTCTCCTTCCGTAACCGTGTATACCAGTTTGTTAGAGACATAGGAGAACCCGGATGTCGCGGGCCAAGAGGAATAGAATATTTGGAATTTGATTCACAAAGTCACAAACCAATAAGACTGCATAGTGATTTGGTAAATGCAGACGGCTCAACGACATCATCCTCCCAGCCAGTGGAAGGCCCGGGTGAACTACCACCTTCACACACCCAAAATCCTGCTCAAACAAGCCAACAACATAGGGCACAATCTGGTTGGCCATTTGGCCTAAAAGGCCTAAAACATATGCCACGTAGTTCATCACGCAATCCCTGAATCCAATAAAAAACTATAAAATACAGATAACATATGTATCTGATGTTTCTGAATAAAATCTGAGAATTAACTGAATATACTTTTATGAAATTTTATTGCAACCATGTGCGCGCTCTTACTTTTGTATGCATTATTATAATTTAACCAATTTTCAAATAACGGTTTATTTGTTAACGTTTTTTAGCACCCGAAGTTTTGCTGAAATATAATCTGAAATCATGCATTCAATGAATCCATGTATGTAGAATTTACGATATGTTAATTGAATATTGTCGAAAAGCATAAGTTTTTTAACATTATTTTTGTATGGAATCATTAAAAATTAATAGCTACAATCTAAGAAATTACATTCCGATCTGATTCTCAATTTTTTTTATGAATGTTAGTGGAAAAAGAACGGCGTCTCAAAATATATTTCTAAACAGTTAAAACATAGATGCATATTGTTTAAAAAATTAAATTTAAATACTCATTTCATGGCCAGCTGAGTAAATTAGTGTATAGAAAAGCATCAATAAATTATTAAAACAACATCTATAATTTTTGAATTAATATTCCGATCCGATACTCAGCTAACGTAATAAAAATTATTAAACGTATATTTTTATTAAAAAGCTTAAAGAACTCAGTAAAATATCAGATTAATAAAATACATCGCTAAATTTACGTTTTAAAAGAATTATTTAATAAATATTCAATCATCTCAAAAAAGCAGCATTATTTTTATTAAAAACTTAAATAATTTCTACTTTATACATTTTTAAATTTGAACTTGTCATTACTTTAATTTAATGAATTAAAAGTTTTGAAATAATTCTAAAAAATATAAGTTTGAGCGGAATCGATTATTAATTAAGTAATCAGCAAAGAACAAAAGAATCATTCGAGAAAAAAATGATTATAATGGAGATAGTTTAAACAAGAAATTAATTTTATTATAGAAATAATATCCAATATTTAATTGCGTAATCCTAATGCCAAGAATCGAATTATGTGACTTAATGCAAAAAAAATTTTATTTACTTGTAAAAAAATCAATCAGTCACTGGTTGCCCAAGTAAAAAAAATATGCATGATCATACATAAATTATACATGATCCATGAATGATTATATATAATCATAGATGATATCATATATATTTATATATGATTTCATACATGGACACAATTTTATAAAATTGTTTTCATATATGATCACATGCATAGTTGTGCATGATCATTCATGTCTGCGCATGCAGCCATATATGACAAAATTGAAATCAATAATTTTTTATTTATAATGACATATATAGCCATGTATGACTTGTCAAAATAAATTGAGTCATATATGATACCAGATATGTAGTAATTAGTCTAGAATTCTTGAATTTCATTGAAGATTGTAAAAAATAATAGATGTTACAGTTTATCTATTGACAAATAAAAGAATGATTAACAGTATCATTTCTCAACGTTTAACGGAGATGAAACGACAGCAAAAACAAAATACATCCATTCATTCTAATAATAGCAATTAAAAAGGAGAAGTTTTGTAAAAGTCATGTAAGATGAAAATTTTTGAATAAAATCAAGGAATAAGTTAACATATATGTGCTATAAATGAATTTAGTATGATTATTTATGTCTATATATGATGCAAAGTCGCATACATGGGTCATGTATATCTACATATCAGCTGGAAACTACCATTTCTCCTCATAAATGGATATGCATGGAACATGTATGTTTATGTAAAATCATATATGGACAATTTACATGTATAAAACGTCCATACTTTTTCATATGCAATCATACATAATTTTTGTACTCGGGTAGTCAATCATTTTATAATATAAAAGCAGTAGTAAATGATTTTCATTGAAGCATTAAAATAATTTTTACCTTATATTTTGATAAAAATGTAAAGTATTAATAATCTTTTAAAATAATTCAATAAAAACTTAAAATATATTGAAATATAATTAAGAGGATTGAATTCATATAATTATTTTAAAACATCAAAAACATGTTTAAAATTATGAAATTGGAATAGGGGTATTCAAAATATAGATAAACTTTAATTATACAAATCATATCCTATATTAAATAACATATCTTTAAAGTGAATAATAATGTTATTTTTATGGTTAAACAGTATTTAACTTTAATCTTTATGTAATTTAATATTGAGAAAAAAAGTAATCAGCAAATGATAATTAAGCAATTAATAGTATAAAAAGCATTAAATAAACTTTTATTAAATCATTCAAATAATTTTTACTTTTCATATATTTTTTTCTTAACCTGCACTTTCCATTTTGTTACTTGGATCCAGTAATCAATTAATAACTAATTATTCAGATCACAAGATAAAAAATCACAAACGAATTATTCTCATTAACAAATATAAATGCTTTTTATTTTATATTTTACATTAAACTCAAAATTTCATTCCTAAACAATTTGATCCATTATAATTAAAAATTTTTAAATTTTACATTACATTACATGCGCTGCATGAAAAAAATTTAAACGAAAACGATAATAAATTTCTCGAAAAATTAATACTCTGTAGTCAAAATATCAAACGCAAGACGTTTTATGGGCTAATTGAAGAAAAAGAAACAAACTGTAGTTTGTACCACTTTTCATAAGAAGGATTCATTATTTTATACTTTTAATAAATTAGTATTGTGGCTCGAAAAAAAAATTGTATGTGTCCTGGTACGTTAAAATGAATTTGAATATTTAAGCTTTTAATTATTGAAATTAGAACCTTTAGTAAATTAAACATTTACATTATCATGATATAAATCGTAGAAAATTGAGATGTTATCAACTGTCAATTTATCTTTAAGCCTATTCTCTTGTTTAGCTCACATGAAATAAGACAAACAGTTTCACCAATCAGGCTTTATTGTTCTTAATTACTTAACCGCTGAAGGAATTTAAAAATTCGTAAATGATCAATAACTTACTTTAATTGTGTAGAAATTTATCATGAATTTAATAACTTTCGATAATTGTCTAACAGAATAAATTTGTAATATTTAAATTTTGATTTGAAATTATTTGATTCCGTTCATAAAAGATTCTAGGTTTAAAATATTACAAGTTTAAGATTTTGATCTTTATTTATTAATGTCATATTTTGGTGTTGAAAAGTTAAAAAATCATACTTTTTGGTGAAAAATTTAACATTGTTTTTCAAAAATCATACCCTTGGTTAAAAATTCCGAATTGTTGTTAAAAATTCATTCTTTTCAGTTGAAAATTCAATTGGTTTGTTGAAAACTAAGTATCTTTTTAGAAAATTTACTTCTTTTTTAAAACTAATACTTTTATGTTAAAAAGTCAAATAAAAATCTTTTTTTTTTTATAGAAATTGCAATACTTTTCGACATTAAAATATCATCCATTTCAGTTAAAAATTCAAGTACCTTCGCAGAAAATTTACCGCTTCTTTAACACTCATACTTTTCTGTTGAAAAGTCACATGTAAATCTTTTTTGGATAAATACTCAAATTTTTTTTTAAATTTGTTTTTTTATTTTTAAAAATTTGTCAATTTTTGCAGAAGCTGCATGTTTCTCAAATAGAAATACTACTGTTTGGTTGAAAATTCAAAAATTTTGTTTAAAAATCGTGCTTTTTGGTTAAAAATTCAACATTGTTGTTAAAAAATCATACTTTTGGTCACAATTTCAAAATTTATTTTTAAAATTCATCCTTTTTAGTTAAAAATTCAACTTCTTTATTAAAACTTCAAGAATCTTCATAATAAATTAATTTCTTTTTAAAAACTAATAATTTTATGTTACAAAGTTAAAAAAATCTTTTTTGGATAGAAATTCAAATACTTTTCAAATTTTTTTTTTTAATTTGAAAAATTTGTCGATTTTAGCAGAATCTGCATTTTTCTCAAATGGAAATGCAACTGTTTGGTTAATAGTTCATCAATTATGTTGAAAAATCATACTTTTGGTTTAAAATTCAAAATTGCCGTTAAAAATTTATTCTTTTCAGTTGAAAACTCAAATGTTTTGTTGAAAATTAAAGTATCTTCTCAGAAAATTTACGTATTTTTAAAAACTAATACTTTCATGTTGACAAGTCAAATAAAAATCTTTTTTGGATAAAAATTCAAATATTTTTTTAAATTTATTTATTTTTTTTTAAATTTGTCAACTGTAGCAGAAGCGGCATCTTTCTGAGATAGGAATGCAACTGTTTCGTTAAAAATTCAATTATGTTAATAAGACAAATAAAACTCTTCTTTTGGTAGAAATTAAAATACTATTCGAAATTTTTTTTTAATTGAAGAATGTGTATAATTTTTTATTGGACATTGTTGTTAAAAATTTATCCTTTTCAGTTAAAAATTCAAGAGTCTTCGTAGAAAATTTACTGCTTATTTAAAATTTATACTTTTCTGTTGAAAAGTCAAATGGAAATCTTCTTTGGATAGAAATTCAAATTTTTTTTTGAATTTGCTTTTTTTTTATTTTTTTAAATTTGTCAATTTTAGCAGAAGATTTATGTTTCTCAGATAGAAATACAAATGTTTCTTTGAAAATTCAACAATTTTGTTTAAAAATCATACTTTTTGTTTGAAAATTTAACATGGTTGTTACAAATTCATCCTTTTCAGTTAAAAATTCAATATGTTGAAAAGTCACATGAAAATATTTTTCGGATTGAAATTCCAATATTTAAAAAAAATTTGTTTTTCTATTCAAAAATTTGTCAAGTTTGGCAGAATGTGCATCTTTCTCAGATAGAAATGCATACTTTTTGGTAGAAAATTCAACTGTTTTGTTCAAAAATCAAATATCTTAATGGAAATTTTACTTCTTTTTAAAAACTAATAATTTTATATTCAAAAGTTAAATAAAAATTTTATTTTGGTAGAAATTCAAATACTTTTCAAAATTCATTTTTTCTTCAAAAATGTGTCAATTTTAGCAAAAGCTGCATGTTTCTCAGATAGAAATACTACTGTTTGGTTGAAAATTCAACAATTTTATTTTGAAATCATACTTTTTGGTTGAAATGTAAAATTGTTGTTAAAAAATCATACCATTGGTTGAAAATTCAAAATTGTCGTTAATAAATCATCCTTTTTAGTTGAAAATTCAACTGTTTTGTTAAAAATTTAAGTATCTTCATAGAAAATGTACTTCTTTTTTGAAACTGATACTTTTATTTTAAAAAGTCAAAAACAATCTTTTTTGGATAGATATTCAAATATTTTTTAAATTTTTGTTTTTTTAAATTGCCAATTTTAGCAGAAGCTACATTTTTTTAGATAGAAATGCAACTGTTTGGTTAAAAATTCAACAATTCTGTTAAAAAATCATACTTTTTGGTTGAAAATGAAACATTGTTTTCCAAAATTCATCGCTGTAAGTTAAAAATTAACTGTTTTGTTCAAAATTTAAGTATCTTTATAGAAAATTTACTTCTTTTTTTGAACTCATACTTTTAGGTTAAAAAAGTCACATAAAAAATTTTTTTGATAGAAATTCAAATACCTTTCGAACATTTTTTTTTATTTTAAAAAATGTCAATCTTAGCAGAAGCTGCATCTTTTTAGATATAAATGCAACTGTTGGTTTAAAAATTCAACAATTTTTTTAAAACATCATACTTTTTGGTTAAAAATTCATCCTTTTCAATTTAAAATTGAACAGTTTTGTTCAAAATTTAAGTTTCGTCGCAGACACTTTACTTTTTAAAAAACTAATAGTTTTATGATAATAAGTTAAATAAAAATCTTTTTTGAAAAGAAAATCAAATATTTTTTGAAAATTTCTTTCTGCATTTTTTTAAATGATCAATTTTAGCACAATCTGAATTTTTGTCAGATAGAAATGCAACTCTTTGTCTGCATTGCTTCTGTATGAAAATTGATTTTTTCTTTTAATTTGTCTTCAATTAAAAATATTATATGCCTTTTAGTAGAAATTTTATGTCTCTTGGAATAAAATACAACTGTTTGGTTGACAATTAATCTTCTTCTTCTTTATTCATAATGTGTCCCCTAAGGGTTTACATGACTTCCATTCCATACTACTTACATAATAAACAGA
>JAAAKG020117015.1:0-15224 GCA_010014905.2 Druon quercuslanigerum
ATATTTTTAGAAGATTTGTGTTCCTATTTGGAATGTTTACATTTTTAGTTGTAAATTCATCTCTTTGGTGAAAAAGTTGACTTTTTTGTTGAAAATTCGTTTTTTTTTTAGTAGAAAATTAATCCTCTTGATAAAAATTCGTCCTTTTGATTTTAAAATGCATCTCTTTTCGTTTAAAGTTAATTTTCTAATAAAACATTGCATTTTAAATAGGAAAAAAAGGAATTTTAAACCAAGAAGAATAGTCTTCTACCAAAAAAATAATAATAATTTTGAATTTAGAAAGATACAATTTCAACCAACTATTGAAAAGTTACATTCTCAGTTTAAAAAATATAAAATTTCAATTTAAAAACATCTTTTTAAATAAAAAAGCTTATTTTTTAACAAAATAGTTAAAATTTAACCAGAGAGATAAATTTTCAATTAAAATTATGAATCATCAAAAAAATAATTTTTAAATAAAAAGGTTCAACCTTCAACAAAGTAATTTAATTTTCAACCAAAAATTTTAATTTTTCACAAATAATGAAATAGTAGATAAGTAAATGTATTTCAAACATAAAAAAGATTTATATTTCAAATAAAAAACAGTTGAATTAAAAAGAAGAGAAAAAAAATCAACAAAATAGTTGAATTTTAAGTTTTTACCAAACAATTTTATTTTAATTCAAAAAAGATCAAATTTCCCCACTTAAACATACGAACTTTTACACCGAAAAACGAATTTTCAACCCAAAGACATTTTTTCAACCAACATTATAGAAGAACAAATTGCTCCGAAGTGAAAATTTCTCCAAACCATTTGTCATTTAAAAATGGCGTCCGATCAGCTGACGAATTGACGTTTTGATAACAAACTAGATACGCTTAGAGATTATGAATTCTAAGAAAGATTTGACTCCTAAAGAAAATGACAATAAAAAAATCGAAAATTAAATTTAACAATATTAAAATCCACCACTAAGAGCATAAAAAATTAGATCAAACCATAAAACAGTATAATTTAAAGTTTACTTTTTATATGCTAACCTAAAATTTCGTCTATTTTACAAAACTTTTTCGAACCGAAATTGGCAGAAGCAGGTATAATTTAAGAATGAAATCATTCTTTTTCCATAAAAGGGCATCCTATTTTTAACCGTAAGGATGACGCCTACTAACCCCATTTCAATAAAAATGAGTGATATATATAGAATCTTTCAAAATTTATATAAGACACTTTTTCAAATTGAAAATTCATTTTAACAATTTAAAAATTATATACAGTTAAAGAATTAACTTTCTTCTTACTTACCTCAATTGGTAGATCCAACAAAGAAAGAGAAAATGTCCTTTCACCTTGACAAGTTTCATCCTGTTCACTGTTTGTTCTTTCTGAGTCGCACATCGTTAAGAAATATATCGTCTTTCCAATTTTTTACGATTTTCATTAAACCTATTGTTCACTTATTTGTGAATGCAATTTTTTATTCAAATTGCAGAATTGTCTAAAGTTTAAAATAATAGTTTTGCAGGAGATTCATTGTTTACTACGTCTGACGTCTCCTGCCGAATGTTGGAGAATGAAGAGCGCATGCGCAAAACTTTTCTTTCAAATACGCAATATATAGAGCGTGTAACGAAAAAAATTAAGTACTTTTTTAGTTTCAAGAAGAAACTGTTTAATTTAATAAAAACTGGGTAACGCTTTTAATAGCGGAAATTTTTTTCTCCTGTGCAAATACAAATTTTATTTTGAAAATTCCCGGCCTTTTCCCGAAATAATATTTTATTTTCCCTGACCAATAGTATTCAAACAGTATTTTAATATTTTAAATTTGGGACTAAAAAATCTTGAAAACTAAAAGTCCCGAATAATAAAATTCACGAAGGTTTATAATATTACCGAGTTGTAAAATATCCGAACAAGAAAATTACCGAATTTAAACAATTATAAAAATGTTGTTTAATAATATTATTTATTTATTGAAAACACGGGTCAACTGAAAAATTTCAAAAACTAAAATTCCTTAATTTGAAAATTACCGAATTATAAAATTCCCGAAAAAAATTGGAAACTTCTCGAATGATAAAATTCGGTAACAGTTTCTAATATTATCGAATAGGGGAAGTCCCTGATAATAAAATTCTCAAATTGGGAAATTTTTTAATAATAAAATTCCGGAATAGTTTATAATATTACAAAATTAGGAAAATTTCAAAAAATGAAATTCTCGACAATTTACAATATCATCTAATTTGGAAATTCCAGAATAATAAAAATTCCATGCAGAAAATTGCTGGATTATAAAATATCCAAATTAAAATCCGAAATAAAATATTCTCGAATTATTTAATTCCGGAATTTTAACAAATCCAATTTTTATTGTTAAATTTAATTAAATTTTTACGATTACCATTGTATTACAATTCGTTTTTTATATTTGCAAACAAAATTTTGAATTTTTTATGTTCGGAAATTTTCTAGTTTGGATATTTTATTATTCGGGAATTTGCAAATTTGATATTATTCGGGATTATAATTTCGGAAATTTCCAAATTCGGGAATTTTATTGTTTGAAAATTTTATTATTCGGAAGTTTTACAGTTGCGGAAATTTTATTTTTTGGGATTTTTCGGCCGACTTTAGAATACAATAAACAAATATTTTTTAAACAAAAATTATGTTTAACGTTGCCAAGATTATTGTTTTAATCTAAGGTAGCAATAATTAAAAAATATATTTCTGGACAAAAATTGTTTTCAATTATTTTTATTTCAAATTCCAAAAATAGTTTTAGAAACTTTAAAGATTAAAAATAATTTTTGTTATAAAAATATTTCATTATTTGATTTTTAAGTAATAAATGATATTTATTAAAAGCAGTGTTTTTTCATTTTTTGAATTCGGGGATTCAATCATTCGGAAATTTTCCTAGATCGAATATTTGATAATTCGGCTATTTTCTGCCGAGAATTATATTATTCGGGAATTTTCAAATTCAATAATAATCGAAAGTTTTTAAATTCAGGAATTTTATTATTCGGAAATTTTATTTTTTGGAATTTTCCAGTCGTCTCGTACATTTTTAAATATATTATATATTTTTTCAACCAAAAATTAATTAGTTTAAATTTCAGTTTAAAAAATGAATTTTCAACGAAGAAAAATCGAATTTTCAAAAGACTATTTAAATTTTCAACACGAGGTGAATCTTAAAAACATGAATTTTTAATATATTATTTCTAACATAAACTCAAAAGGATTAATTTTTTATTAATTATTAAAATTCGTTTTAAAAAATTCATTTTCTACGGCATAGTTCATTTTTAAAATAAATATTTTAAAATTTAACCAAACAGTTGAATTTTCAACCGAAAAGATGAATTTTTAAGAAAAATAGTTAAAGTGTCAAATAAAATAGATAAATTTTCAATAAAAATTAAATAGTTAAAATTTCAGTTTAAAAAATGAATTTTCAACGAAGAAAAACTAATTTGAAAAAATTAGTTAAATTTTCAACAAACGAGGTGAATCTTAAAACAAAAATTAACAAAGCAGTTTAACTTTCAACCCAAAAAGATAAATTTTTAACTAAATATTTATATGTGTGATAAAAAAGTTAATCGTCTCTAAAATTTTTTAATTTTTAAACAAACATTTTAATTTTTGAAGGAATAGTTGAATTGGATAACCAAATAGTTAAATTTTCAACCAAAAAGATGAATTTTCAATCAATAAATTTCTACAATAAGGCAAAGTTTTAACAAAATATTTAATTTTTTCATTAAAAAATTGAATTTTTTCTGTAAAAAAGAGGACATTTTTACCAAAATAGATGAATTTTCAACACGAAAAATACAATTTTCAACGAAAGAACATGTAGGGTTTTCAGTAAAATATTTAATATCAACAAGAATGATTTATTTTTCTACCAAACTGTTAAATTTTCTTGTAATTAATATGTAATTTAAGACTGCATAGTAATTTTAAAAAATAATTTGCGATTGTTAAAATCATTTCAATTGATTTAAGATGATTTTATTACCATAAAAGATTTATTTTCAATCCGAAACGACAAATTTTCTACAAAACAGTTGAAATTTCGAACAAAAAGTTGAATTTTTAACAAAGTAACTAAATTTGTCTAAAAAAAGTAGTTGAATTTTTAAATAAATACTCTTAAAAAATTCTCTTCTAAAAAATGAATTTTTAGGAAAATAGTTCAACTTTTAGGCAAGTTTTTAAACCAAAAAATATAATTTTTTGTCCAAAAAGACAACTTTTGAACAAAACATATGAATTTTAAACCAAGTTGTTGAATTTTAAGTTAAAAATTTTTTTTTCAACAAAATGGTTAAATCCAGTAATATAAAGCTACTTTTAAAAATAAAACAGATAGTTATTTCATTTTTGAACACATTTTTAAAAAAATTATCTGATATTTTAAATAATAAAACATTATTTTTAATGAAAAAACTTTTAAACTGCCGAAAGAATTATTTAAAAAATATTTCTTGCAATTGAGATTTTTTTACTATCACTTCTTACTAATTTTTGAAAAATTGTTAAATTTGAATAAATTATAGCTTATTCTGCCAGGGAATAATAATAATTTTTGTTCCATTTGAAACTTTTTTCAGAAAAAATGTTTTTTCTCTCAGAAGACATTACTGATAATATCATTTCAATTCTTAAAATAAAACAAAACTTTGATTTTCCTGAGACCTCATTTTAGGCAGGAAACTTTTACCTATTTCGAATTTTAAACCATTCAAATCGAAGCCTAAAAAATTTTATATTAGAACCCTCAATAATCTAAACGTATAAAATCGAAGTTAAACTTGCAAAATAATTTTGTTTAACTTTTATAAATTAAACAGTTCAAAGATTTTTTTTATTACAAAATATAAATCTATATTCATTTTAAATGCACTAAATTACAAAATTTGAGATTTTTCTGCTGATTTGTAAAATTTCCTGCAAAAAAATAAATTCACTGTCATTTCCGCTGGGGTTTTCCGGTTCAACGGCCACACTGAAAAATTTAATTTATTTATTACTTAATTTTGTACATTAAAAAACAAAAAGTTATGGGTATTTTAAAGAATAAAATAAAAAAATGAGATAACATTGCAATATATTTTATTTATAAAACTTCATAACAATTGTAACGTCTTACGTACATTATTATTTCCCTGACGCTACTTTTAACAAGTACAAAATCTTGAAATATCGTAGTTTATTATAATTTTCTATAAGCCTGAATCAAGGAGAAAGTTATTGGGATTTTTATTAAAATACTGACTATATATTATATAATTAACATTGCGAATAATATTCAATTTTACTATTCAATAATTTTTTGAAGGCCATGTAATACATACCCGGTTCCTACCTTGCCGATAATTTTCTGGAAATACAACAAAAAAATCTAAAAATACATTTTTTTGTAATTCGAACAATTTATAACCATGCAATCGTTCCTGGGCGCCTTTTATTTAATTTTCCAAATTTTCAACTCGATATCAAATCATGTGCACGAAAACTGTAAAAAAAATGTCGGTAAAGTAGGAATCGTGTTAATGTTACATGGCCTTTTTTTACTTTTTACAGGAACCTCTTTCTCCTCGTCTCAGATTTTCAATCGCAAAATCTACATATTAATTTCTACCATTTCCTATATAAAAATACATACACTTTTCTTATATTCTAAACGAGAACTTGAAGTCTAAATTAGGAAATATGTATATCCAAACAAAAATTAAACACCATTTTTAAACAAGTCTTCAAAAAATCCTAGAAGATTTACACGGCTTTGTGTTTCACATATTGGCAGTAGATTACATACGTATTTAAGTATTCAAAATACATATTTAATTTTTTTTTGAGACTATGAGAAATAGCCTTTTTTAGAATAATTTAAACTTTCACAGTCTTTGGAAATGTAAAAAGCGCAACGAAATTTATCTAAATAACAAAACTCATTTTTCAAATGAGGAAAAAATTAACCATCAGAGTGTCTAGTGATCAGGGAAATTTAAATTCCCGGGGGTTCCCCGATGTAAAGTGGCGCGAATTTTAATATTTATTTAAAATTTAAATAAAAATTAATATAATACACATTTTTTAATGTACTTTAAAACATTTTAAAGGTTAATTTCTGTAACAGGTTGATATTCCGTCCCTTTTTTCTTATCTAATCCCCTTTTTTCCCTTAAATTTGAAAAATCCATTAAATAAAGAACACCTAGAATCGATAATTTCTAATCAATATAATAAATTTTTTATCAACATATTTTAGCATTTAACCAAGCAGTTGTATTTTCAACCAAAAAAGATGATTTCTCAAGGAAAAATGTAATATTCCATATTTGAACAAAAAAACATATTTTAATTTTTAATAAAAAAAAAATTGACAAATTTTCCATGAAATAGTTGAATCGTCAACTAAAAGAGATGCATATTCAAATAAATAATAATAATAATTTAATTTTCTATTAAAGAGATGAGTTTTGGATTAATAGAATGAACCTTTAACCAAAAGAAAGATGAATTTTTAACGAAAAATATAATAATTGATAATTTAACCAAAAAATGTTTTAATTTTAAATAAAAGATAATTTAATTCGACCGAAATTAACAAATTTTCAATGAAATATTTCAACTGTCGACCAAAAGAGAAGAAATTTAAAAAAAATTCTATAAAGCAATTAAATTCTTAACCTAAAAATATGATTTAAAAAAAATTATTTTTGTAACAAATAGCTACATTTTTTTATCAAATGTTTAAAATTTTCAAGCCAAAAAACTTAGTTATTACAAAAAGTTAATTTTCTATATAATAGTTGAATTTTCAATAAATAAGTTGATTTTTCAAGAAGAAAGGTCAACTTATTAACAAAATTTTTAAAGTTTCAAAAGAATAATTCAACTTTCCACGAAATAAAAAAATCTTCAACCAAATAATAGGACTATTAGCCAAAAAGGATAAAATATCAGTCCAAAATATATTAGTAGACTTTTCAAATAAAAATCTTATAACATATATGTTGAATATCTAAATCAAAAAGACGAATTTTTTACGAAAAAGTTGGGTTTTAAACCCAAAACTATGATTTTTCAACAAAAAAGTTAATTTCCAAGAAAATAATTAAATTTCCAAGAAAATACTTTAATTTTTAACTAATTGGTTAAATTTGGAACCGAAATGTTAAATTTCCAAGCCATAAATAATTTTTTTTTAAAACATATTGAATTTTTAAACCTAAAATAGAAGTTGTCAAACAAAAAAATAAATATTTAGCTAAATAATTAATTTTTCTAAGAATAATATGGCTTCAAACTAAAATGGGGAAAGTTAAAAAAAAGTATTTTCGAGCCAAAAAGATGAATTTTCTGCAAAATAGTTAATTTTCAAGATTTTTATCTTAAAAATAAACTGTTTCATAGGAAAATCATATTTTTGGCTCAAAAATACATTTTTCCCTAACTTTACTCATTTTTGAATAAAATAATAATCATTTCATTTTAAACCGCCAACAAAATTGGTAATAGTTGATAGTTCCAACTAAATAAGATTGTAATTTTAAATATAAAATTTAATTTTATATAAAAAATAGTTGAATTCATAAAAAAATTTTAGATGGATTGAAAATTTGAAATCTGATTTAAGATAGCTTAATTTTGTCATTCTTTAATTTTTGAATTTTCAATCATTAATTTTTTTAAATTTTTAACTAAAACATCGGACAATATTAAGATATTGCATTGAAAAATAAAAATTAAAGAAGAATACAAGATAAGATTGCTATATATGATTTCGATTTTTTAAAAGTTGACTTTGAAATGTTCAATATTTTGCAACATTTTAAAATAAAAATATTTAATTATCAACTTAGTTTCGCCGACAGAAAGTATCAAGTAAAATTCAAAGTTCTATTTTTGAAGTAAGCGTTCAATGTCATCAACCAACAATGAAATACTTAAATTTTCAATAAAAAAAAATAATTTAAAAAAACGAATTTTAGAGGAACTAGTTAAATTTGCAAGCAGAGATTAATTTTTAACTAAAATGATGAACATTTAAATAAATTAGTTAAATTTTTTAAATTAAAAAATTAATATTCAGCCAAAAGGAACGATTTTTCAAAAGAAATAGTTACGAAGAACTTGAATTTTCAGTCAAAAAGATTAATTTTTAAAAAAATACATAATATTTCAACTCACTTATTTATTAATAAATAGAATAGTTCAATTTTTAGCTCTAAAAATTAATTTTCAATTCAAAAAAATTACTTTTCAACAATATAGACCATTTTTCCACAAAAATTGTTTAATTATTAATCAAATAGCTGAATTTTTAAAATAAAAGTTCGGTTTTCTACGAAAAAAAAAGAATTTTTTAGCAAGCTTCTCAGTTTTCTGCAAAAAATAAATATAAAAAAATGACGTCAAAATACATAAATCTTCAAGTAAGAAAGAAGAATTTTTGCAAAAAATTAACCAGTTAAAATTTCACTTAAAAAGAATAAATAATAAAGAATAAAAACGAATTTTCAGTAAAATAGTGAAAATTTCAATTACATCAAAGAAATGAATACAAAGTAGATTAATTTTTCAATAAACAGTTAAATTTTTATCCACAATCATGAATTTTCTACTGAAAAAGATAAATTTTTATTAAAAAATGGTATAAAAAATTAGTTTTTTCCATAAAAAAAACAAATTTTATTAACAAAATAGTTGAATTTTTAACTAAAATAAAATAAAATATTTAATTCCGTCAATTTTTAATGAATCGATATGAAAATTTCCAGCAATCTTACCAGAATGCTGAGGAAAAAATTCCTCACTGAAAGGTTTATCAAATTTTAACTTCTCTTGACACTTTTTTTTTATTGGAATTAGAAAAATGATTACCAAATATTTTCAGTTTATAATTAAATATTATTAAATAAGAAATACCAAGTTTCAAATAATTTCAATAATATTTGGCTGACTTACGATTTATGTTTTAAAAAATAATTAAATTGATGAAAAAATTTATTTCACTTTAAAAACTTTATTATTAAAAATTTTCTTTAGAAAAAAAACGTTAATATAAAAAAAGTTCAGTCTTATCATTCGCGACAAATGCGTATTTAAAAAAAAATAAAATTCTTTACGATTATTCTGCAAAGAAAATATTTTCTGTAGGAAAAATATAAAACTATTTCATCCAGTATGGTCTATATTCTCTGCAGAAAATATTTCTTTGTTTAAAAATGTTATTCTGTGTAGAAACGGACGCCACTCAACAGATTTTTATCTTTCCGATTCTCGGCTAAACAATTAAAAAAAAGAAGATAAATTAAAAAAAAATTATAATTTGCGATAAAAAAAATCAGAATCCTGAATAAAATTCCCAGACTTTTCCCAATTTCCCTGCTCCCTAGACATCCTGAGATTGCTTTAAAAAACTGATAATAATTTAGCTCGGGAATGTAATCTCATTACACGAATCGTAAGATTCCAAGAGCTTCGTAAAACAGCTTAAAATTAGGGAAAGTACAGCGCCAAAAGCTGATCCAACTTGCATTACAATACCAATTCGAAATAAATTTTCACTCTGAGCTTCGTGTCTGAATATGGAGGCGAGAGCCAATTTTACGTAAGAGATAAGGCCTATCAGAAGAATCCAAGATAAAATGACGAAAACTTGTCCGACTACAGAATACTGCAAAGGTGGTCGTGGAGAAACAAACGCGAGATAAATAACGTAGCTGCAAATGAGAAACGTTACTATAGACAGCCAGTTTATTATTTTCCAACATTTTGGCGGGCAAAAAACTGCTAAAAAACAGCCAATTGGATTTGCGATTAAAGAAAGTGTCGCTGTTAAGTGATAAGTAATATTTCCATAGGGCAAAGAAGAAAAGGACTGAATCCCCGGTAAAAATCCATTCGCCAAAAGACACATCAAACCCAATAAAATATAGAAATAAATTCTCAAAGGTAATTCTAAAACACGATTCAAATCCTCTTTCTTCCCGGAGACACTTTCCGTATTTTCCGACACTTTCTCAATCGCAACAAGTCCGAGATTTTCCAAAAGTAAAAATGCAATTACTGAGAAGAGAAGAATCACAAGGATGCTGATAAAATAGTATTGCGGGGAGAATCTCTCGGTTTTTTCGGAATCACACTGCGAACCAATACCCTGGATTAAGGCAATTGCGCTAGGAATAATGCCACTCAATCCTTCACCGACAAAATAAGAAACTAAATAGGATTCTCGAAAATGGCGAAGGTAGGGCATAAAGAGTAAAGAACTTGAGCAGTTGACGAGAGCCGTGAAAAAAGTTGTGGCAAAAAGTACAGCGCTGTACTCCTTACCACGAAAAAATAATGTTTTTTTGTAAAAAAATCCGAGGAGAGACATCATGGAAGCGGCTAAAAGCAAAAATGCAAAAATCCAATAGGATTCTCGAATTTTAAAACGAAATTTTCGCGCCAGGGCGTAGGCCATTGGAACGATATTTGCGAGTTGAATCATAATAACCAAATACATCGGCAAATTCCATTTTTCTGGAAGCGAATTCACCAAAAGTGGCAACTCGACAAAGATTGAATTAATTCCTATCCATGCGGATATTCCAAATGTTCCTATCAAAAGATGAACGATGAGAGAATTTTTTGATTTTTCACCTTTGAGGGAAGCTAATTGATTTTTTTCTTCCATGTTCTATGAAATTTGCGCCGACCTGGGAAAGATAAGGACAGTTGAGAATACGAGGAATTGATTTGAAATAAATTATCTGCGACTCACCTAAGTTTAACTTCAATCGCTTTGAAAAGAGATTCCAGAATGAGTTCTATTGTGTGACAATTGATTGCGCAAATGCCTTATTATCAGATAGAGCCTGAAGGGAGAAACTTTTTAGAGAGTGTGTATAAACCTGAATATTTTTCTATTAATAATTTCTAATTGAGTTCGGGATTTGAAATCTCGATTGTTTATTTTGAGTACGGAAAATACACAGGGCTACCACAGACACATGTACTTTAAAAAACTGGAAAGTGACGAAAATAGTTCATAAAAATAGGGGAATAAATTATTTTAAATAAAATAATTGCAAAATATTGCAATTAAGAAAAGGCATTGAAATTTAAGATATTTAAATGAGATTAAAATCAAATTTAAAATAAAGTTAATGTGAAGAATTCCTGAAAATAAAATCAAGAATATAACGATTAAATTTGGACAAACACCATAAAATGTTCCCATTGCAATCTGAAAAAATCGTTCCTCTTCTCCTTTCCCCTAAAAAAGAAAATAAAAATAATTCATTTTTCTTTCCTCTTTTTTACTTTTGTTCAAATTCTAAACAAAGATTTTTTTCTTTTCTTTTTTAGGGGAAAGGAATTCTTAACATTAAAAAATCATTGTTAATTCTCTTTTAAAATACACGAAATTTCGACAAAATTTATGAATTGTCAATCAAATGAATGAATTTTCTACTAAAAAATATAAATGTTGAACCAAAAATGGAATAATTAAATTTTCAGTTAATTCCATTAATTTTCAAACGGACACAAGAAGCATTTTCTGGAAAACAGTTAAATTTTCAAGCAAAGAGATGAATTCACATAAGTTGGTAAATCTGAAATAAAAAATTTTTTTAAATAAAGATAAGTTCTCGACGAAATTTTTTATTTTTAACCGAAAAAGTGGAAATTTCTACAAAGAGATGAATTTTCAATAAAATAGATAAATTTTCAACCGAAAACATTCATTTTGAACGCAGGAGATAAATAAATAATAAATAAACAATAAATAATAAATAAACCAAAAATAAGAGTTGTAAACCAGAAAATTAATTTTCTAATAAGAAACTTTTTAAACATTAATGTTTTACAAAATTCTTCAATTCTCAACCAAAACAGATTATTAATTATCAATCAAAAAATCGAATTGTTGAAGAAAAATAAATAAATTTTTCCCAGAATAGAGATACATTTCTAACAAAAAAGTTAATTTTGTATCAAGAGAGCTAAATTTTCAACTGAAGAGCTGAATTTATAAAAACAAAAAAATAATAATTTTCTGCAAACAGAGATAAATTGTAATCAAGCGTTGAGTTCTTAAACTAAAAAGTCAGTTATTTGAGGAATCATTTAAATTTAATACTCAAAAAGATAAATTTTCGATTATAAAGTTAATTTTACACCAAAAGATTTCAATTTTCAACCAAATAGTTGACGATTTAGTAAAAGAATATAAATTTTCATTCATAAATGGAAAATCTTAATTTTTTAAGTTGAAACCCCGAATTAAATAAAAATTCAACAAAATAGTTCAATTTTCAGCAAAAAAAATTTGTTTAACAAAATAGTTAAATCCTTAATCGAAACAGATTATTAACTGCCAATAAAGCAGTTGAATGTTTATAAAAAAAAGATGAACTTTTTACCAGGAAAAGAGATGAATTTGCAATAAAAAAATTTAATTTCGACCAACAAAGCTTAATTTTAAACAAAATATTTCAACTTTCAACAAACAAAAATATATTAATTTTCTACCAACAGAGATAAATATTTATTAAAGGATTTTATTTATTAAGTTAAAAAGTTAAAAAACTAATTTAAAAAAACGAAATTTGAACAAAATAGTTCAGTTTTTAATAAAAAAATTAATTTTTAACAAAATAGTCGAATCGACATCCAAAACAGATGATTAATTTATTATTAATAAGGAAAAAGATGAATTTTCAAACAAGAAAGCTACATTTTTAACCAAAGAGTTAAATGTTCATTTAAAAAAGAATCTTTTTCGTCCAACAGAGATAAATTTTCATCAAAAGAGTTCAGTTTTTAAGTTGAAAAGTCGAATGTTTTCGAAAAACTTTGAATCTTAATCCGGAAAAGATCCAATTATTTGAATATTTAGTAAAAAATATAAATTTTTAATCACAAATGAAGAATTTAAATTCTTAGTTTGAAAAAATTAATTTAAATAAAAAGAATTTTCAATAAAAAAATTATTTTGTAACAAAATAGTCGAATCCTCATCCAAAACAGATAAATAATTTATTTATAATAAGAAAAGAGGTTAACTTTCGACCAACAAAACTAAATTTTCATCTAAAGAGTTGAATTTTTATTGAAAAAGGAATCCTTTTGTACCAACAGATACATTTTTATCAAAAGAGTTCAGTTTTTAAGTTAACAAGTCGAATTTTTTCGAAAAACTTTGACTTTTAACCCTAAGAAGATAAATTTTCAACAAGAATCATAATTTTCAGTTAAATAGCTTAATTGGCAAACAAATAAAGTTCATTCTTACCCAAACGAGATGAATTTTTAACAAAAAATTTAAATTATCAAGTAACTAATGTTTAAAAAGTCCAGTGTTTTAGGAAAGATTTAAATCTTAATCCCGAAAGGTAAATTTTCAACAAAAAAATTCATTTTCTACCGAGAGAGACCACTTTTCTAGTAAAAATACGAATTGTCTATCCAAAGACAAATATTCAACAAAACAGTAGACTTATCAACCAAGAAGAATTAAATTTTAATTAAAAACAGTTGGCTTTTCTTATTTGTTTATATTAATTCAGTTTGCATTCAAGAAGAAAAAAGAGGAAGTTTCTTGAAAATATAAAAAAAGAGGAATTCTTTTTTTAAAAGGGAAAATAGGACCTTTTTCTTTTAAAAAAGTCACTATAGTCACTTGAAAAAAGCGATTATAAGTGACTTAAGTGACTGTGGCAGCCCTGAAAATACTTCCAGTGACGTAAATTGAGCATTATTTAAAAAAAAAGTAAAACCTAAGTACTAAAATTCGAAAATAGATTATTAAGATCCCGATAAAATTTAAGTAGTTTTAAAGTACAAATTCAAGTTACTGAATCCTTAAATAATCAATAGATATCCTTTACTTTATAATATCAGAAGTTAAGAATTGAGCCGTAAGTACGAAAATTGGAAATAGTTCCAAAATAATCAAGAACTTGTCTTTTATCAAATGATTTGATTTTTTAAAATAGTGTGATGTTTCATCTGAATATTATTGATAAAAAAATCTCTTTTATTCTTGATATTTAGGTACTCCTAAGTACATTTCTCATCTTAGAGCGTGTCTACCCGACGGATGATTTTAAATTTCAGGTCATTTTCCGATCATTTTTTCATTTTATTTGACAATCAAATTTATTTCTAAATGTTTAAAAAAATTATTGCTAAAAAAGAAAATTTAAATTGTAATGTATTTATTATTATTGGGAAATAATTCGATTCTGATTAATTCTTCATATATGTATTATTTCCTTAATTCTTAATAGCTTTAAAGAATATTGAAAGATTTTAATAAAAAATTTGTTTTTTTAAATTTACAGAACTAAAAAAAAGGCCAGAAAAAATTCCGATGATTTCAAACCATATTTAGAAGTTTTAGAAGTACTCAAAAGATTTAAAAAGAAAGTTTATTTAAAAAAATTAATTTTGAGAAAAAATGGAAAAAGATTTCAAAATACTTCAAATGAATTCCTAAAATTTCGAAAAAGCGTGTTTACAATTTTAAAATAAAATATTTCAATTTTGCAAGATTAAACAATACTTTAACCTTAAAAAGATAAAAATTTTGTTCATTCAAACTCTTTCGAAACTTCTAAAAATTATAAATATCTATTGAAGTGACACGAATTTTTCTTAATATTTTATAAAATCCTGTAAAATATAAAAAAGAAATTCGTGAACATTTTCTAGCTTCATGTTCTACTTTCTTTTTCGAATCATTTTGAATTTTCTCAAAAATCTCAGGAAAATTATATTTCTGTAATTTTTATAAAAAGAAACTGATAATAGTTATTTCCTTATTCTCAAGTTTCATGAACAAATTTTGGCACAATTTTAGTTATTCAAGATTTTTATTTTGTATTAAAAATTACTTTTCCCTCAAATTCTTCGTTTCAAGATAAAATTATAATTTTGGGAAAAATATAAAATCCCGAAAAATAAAATTCCCGACAGCTTATAAGATTACCGAATTTTAAATTATAAAATATCTGATCTAGAAAATTCCTGAATTTAAACAATCACAAAATTTCTTATGAATATTATTTATTTAATAAAAATACAAAAATCAAACGGTTTTATGAAAAAACTATTTTTAATGTTTTAAGTTTTTAAAATTATTTTTTGAATTAAAAATAAAAATAACAATAAAAGAAATTTATAACTAAAAATGTAATTGTTTAAA
>JAAAKG020117026.1:0-15223 GCA_010014905.2 Druon quercuslanigerum
CTGCACAAAAATTCTGCAATCTATACTTTCTTCTAAGTGAATCGTTAATATCACACAAAAGTAAACTTTATATCATTTATTTAATAAAAATTTACATCACTTTGTGTTAATTTATAATATACTGGTATGAAAATAATACGATCCTTATATCAATTATTACATATCAGAATTTTCACTTTCGGAATTGAGATTTTACATAACTCTTATGTAATATTTATAGTTCTGCTTTGTAATAAATCCTTAAATAATTGTAAACTTTATCTAAATGCAGTAATGCCCTCCATTTACCGAACTAATTGGGTAAACTTTAATGAACAAATTTTCTCCGTGTACTTTTTGTTTCAGGCAGCACGTGGCATTGCGGTATCATGTCGCATGTACAATTGAAGCGTCGCTTTTAGTTTTACGTCGGTATTTACTATTTTGCTTTCATTAAACCATAATTATCTTAAGATAAAATTGTTTTAGAGATAAAAAAATATTTTTTAATTTTAAATTCTCAAACTCTTTTCAAATTTTGATATACAGATTATTTATTTTCGAATTTAAAAGAAGTGTAGCACTATGCTGCATGGAAAATAGTCTGACTATTTATATCAAAATGTTATGATGAATAGTCCACTTTTCCAATTCTCGCTGTACGTACTAATCTTTAGTGATTGCTGGACAACTTTATAAGGTAAACTAAATGGAATTAAATTTCAGGGTATTTCTACAAAATTCATGGAGTTTTACATTTTTAAAGAATTTGTGAAAGATACTGAAGATTTCAAGATGTACGGGATTTCAAAATTGTAAACGGATATTAAATAGTGGAATAGTAGAAAAGTTATTTCGATTAAACTTCCCATCGTCTTCAACTTCTTTTTTTTAAACTAACTTCAGTTCAGGGCCTCAAATGTTGCGATGCAAAAGTGTTTAATCCGGAATACAAAAGTGAAGTGAAAAATTAACTTTGTTTATTAAACAAAGTGTTCATTTTTCTAACCTAATATTTTAATAGTATTAAAAATGAAACTAAATTTTTAGTTGAATTATTATTTTTTAGGTTGGTTAAAATTTTGTTTCTTTATTGACTAAAAGATCTTTCTTGGTTAAAAATTCAAATCTATTGGCAGAATTTCAATTTTTTTTGTGTGTTAAAAATGAAACTGTTTGCATGAAAATTCATCTGCTTTTTATGAGAATTATTTTTTCTAAAAATATCGATTCATGACATTTTTCGTTAAAAATTAAGTTTTCTGGTTGAAAAATATTCCATTTAGGATTCAAAATTTCTACTTTTTAGATGAAATTTAAACTATTGGTTCAAAGTTCAACTCTTATGTACAAAATTGACCAAGTTGGTTGACATTGTTTTCCTTCGTGACTCCAGGATTTTTTCGGTAGACAATAAACTCTTTTGGTGAAAATTTAGTCATTTGAGGATACAAGTATTTAATTAAAAATTCGTATTTTTTGGATAAAAATATATTTATCTAACATTTTTACAATCTACTTTTGGTTTGAAGTTCAGGTATTTTGTTCAAAATTTGTCTTAATTAGTAAAAAGATCCACCGTTTTAGTTAAAAATTCTTTCTCTTGGTTGAAAGTTTAACTATTTTGTTGAAAATTCCTTTTTTCTTAGTTGAAAATTAATTGTTTTAACTAAAAAATTGGGAGGAAAAACTTCATTCTCTTTATTTTTCTTCATGGTCAGAACTTATCTTTTTGATTTGAAAACTCAACTATTTGGTGGAAGATTTCATTATTAATCTCCCAGGTGTAAGATTGTTTTTATACCTAACAGAAAAATGTCGAATAGTCAGCGAATCTTAAAAATTTTTACATCGTTGGAATTCCAATTGAGGTCTAATTAATTTCAAAAGATTGAGAATTGCTTTGCTTCCAGACCAATATTATAATTGACCAGTGGATATTTGACACTATTACTTTCACTATTTCAATAGATCCTGTAATTAAATTTATATAATAGAATAGAGTAGAATGTATTACTCCATAGAAATCCGATAATTTTTGTAAATTATGTATATGTGAGAATTATTACCAGAAAATAATGTTTACCTACGGCTGAACGTGATAAAGCAAAAAATTTGGTGTTTCCACTCCACTGAAGAATTTTTCGATTGTATCTTGTCCAGTACTTGATGTTAATTTACTATTGATCTGAGATTAAAACTAAATCACTGCGTCATTTTATACCACCTACCAGTCCCGATTTACCTAAAAATACAACCCTAGGAACATTTAGGTGCCCCTCCACCCTTCAAACCTTTTAATTCTCATTTCTATGTTTGAAAATGTAACTATTTCGTTAAAAATTCGTCATTTATGATGAAAAAATAATATTGATAGAAAATTCATATCTATATTTGTTTTTAAATTAACTTTTTTGTTGAAGTTTTATACCAATTACAGGCTTTCTTTTAGCCTTAATGTATGCCTAAAGTACATTATGTGTCTACAATTGATTCAGTGTAAGTATTGCACAAATTATCAGTTTTAATATAGAAAGGCTCCTGAGATCGTGTATCAATACATTCAACTTATTTTGATTTTAAATTAAAACTTTCATTGTAGAGATATCAAATTATTATATTGTTCCTTGAAAGTTACCTTTTTTGGAAGAAATTTATATTTTTGTGTTAAAAAATTTAAGTACTTTGTAGAAAATTTGTTCTTTTTAATTGTTCTCAACTGATTTTGAATTAAAATTGAAAGTTTTGTAGAAATATAAAGCTTATACATTTTTCGTTGACAATTAATTTTTTTGGTTAAAAATGTAAATACTCCATTTTGGGTTCAAATTTCTATTTTGCAGATAAAATTAACTTATTGGTTGACAATTCCAATGTTATGTAGAAAATACAACAGTTTTGCAGATTTTTTTTCCTTTTTGACTCAAAAATCTTTTTTGGGTGAAAATTGAAATCCTTGGACAGACATTTAATCTTTGTTGGTTAAAAATAAAACTGTTCGTTTGAAAAATAAAATGTTTAGTTTGAGGATATGACTGTTTGGTTGAAAATTCGGCTTTTTTGGTTGACTTCAACTGGTTTTGATTTTGAATTAAAACTTTTTTTTGTAGAAATATCAAACTCTATCGTTGTACATTAATTTTTTGAGTTATAACAAATTTCACTTTTCAAAATTTGTCATTTATCGACAAAAATTCAACTGTGATATAGACACTTCAGTAATTTGGTTAAAATTTTCTTTCCTTCTTGCCTCAAAAATCTTTCTTCGATGTAATATTAGAAAAAAAAACTGTATGAAACTGTTTTTCTATTATTCTGAAAAGTTTATGCTACTGTTGCTAATATTTGGAATTGCTCTAGTGATTTCGAGACCTGCTCTACATATACTTTTCTATCTAACCAAGTTATTTCCACGTCTCATTTTTTGCGACTTGCAGTTTTCAGTTACGTTTCAAAAAAACATTGTTGCTTCAAAAATAAATTCCGGCTATTCTACACTTTCCAATATTTATTCATTTACCAAATTCCACATCTTAAGGGTTAATTATTTCAAATAATGTAAATCCTTGTATTTCAGTTTTGACGATTTTATCCATCACAAATATTGTCACAAATGACAAATTCAAAAAAGATAGCAGATATACAAATTCATAATTTTTTGGCTCAAATAATTTTGTTAATATTTAATTTCCCCTTGTTCGTTTCAATTGTTTTTAAAAATGAATTAGAAATTAATTTCCATGTGTCAAATATAATTAGTAAATAGAGTATATTGAAATTAATTTTTTGTTCCATGTTTGTCATAGAACATTCCGTGACGAAGAAAGCTTTTCGTAATTTGAACGAAAACCTTATTTCATAGCTAATCCCATCGATTGGGATCAGGTCTGTTTTTTACCCAAGTAAAGTGAATGGAAGCAACGTTTGGAAAATTCTGATCAACACGTGGGTCCAGAGATTTCGCGGATTATGGACGTCACAAGAATCCCATTGCTCCTATTTATAAACGTCTTAAACGCACAGTGCCTCATATCATGCAGATTTTAAGCGCGACTTAGTGAAGTTCATAGCTGTAATAAATGGATACAATGTCCGAGAAGGCATGACCGATCGTGCCAGAGAAGCTATCACGAATGTCATTATTGATCAAGTTTTAAATATTGATAAAACGTACATTTATTGTATTATTTGGACACTTTTTAATGAACGAAATTATACTTTTACTTTAAAATTTCATAATCACATTCTGAAAGTTTGTGTTCCTAATTTTAATGTGAATTACGAAATATTCGAACAAATCTCGTCGTAGACTGTGGAAGTCTTTCCGCCAGAAGTAGCAACTACGTATTACACGCCGCCAATCAAAAGATAGACACTGAAGGTGAGTAATTGCAACATTTTAAATCCAATAAAATTACCAAAATCATTTTCAGTATTTGTACGAAGCTGATAAACAATCTTAATGTATTCTGTATTTTGGATTTGCCTCCAGATGTAGAAGAGAGCATCGCCTGGTTAAACAAAAATCAACCTCCGTGGAACTTGGTTAAACAACATGGTGCCATCACACGGAGACATCGCAGAAAAGATATTTTGGGATACACTACAGGAAGCTGTTTAGAAAAGGGTTTCCAAGTTTGTAAAATCCTCAAGCATCCTCAAGGGTTCGAAATCATACACGATGACTTCCACGATTTGGGTGTACTGGCTGACTTAGATCCTGTCGGAAAATGAGACATTTTCTACGTCTTTTTGAGCAGCAGAACTAAGTTGAATCGTAGAGATGATAGTGCAAATTCTCTTCAAGCACTCTTAATTGCAGATATAAACGACGGTATGTATGTCAGCGACTTATTTTATTATTAATCTTATCTTTACTCAGCATTGCCAAAATTGTGCGAACTCCTTCTTATTGCAAATAGTAGCTTTTCTATGCAGCTAATGCTTTTGTCTCATTTAATACCACCTAAGGCGTTGCTCAAAGATAAGGTCCATAAACGACATTGGATTGTGTCCATCGGAGACTGCAAGGCGAGCCTGATTCTACATGCAAAGGTAAAATCAACTACTTTTGCAACAAATAATTTTTAATTCCCGTATGATTTCAATTCTATATTATTATAAATCTGGTTTAATTCATAACAATTAAATTTGATTCATATGAAATTAATTTAAAATATATTTTCTCTTCAACCGAATTCACATAAATATTTAAATTCAATTCTAGTAATTGCAGGCTGAATTACCTGTGTATATTCAAAAACGAATATAGTGAATTCCAATTAAATTTTATATTTCGTGAATTATAGTTACATGTGCATTCAGCTGAAGTAAGAAAAATTATTTTTAAATTAATTCAAATTTAGGCCAGTTATACTAAAATGTACTATAGAGCATTCAGTTTGCAATTGCTGGAATTATATTTTATTTTAAAATAATGTCATTTTACTAAATTTCAATTTCAAATTTTATTGATTTTATCATATGGAAATTAAATTCACTCAAATCAAATTAAATCCATCCAAAAAGCTTTCCACCTTCTTTGATTACATCTTCAATTTCCTAATTTTAAATTTACTATACATTTTGGTGAATTCAAGTTAAGTCAAGGTCAGTAGACCTTTAGTGAATATTCCAACTTGATTCTCATATGCTTCACCAAAGATTCATATCATGCTTTAACAAAGATTAGTAATATCTTAAATTCCAATCAATCAACTGACTTCGAACACATTTTCCTAATCGCCAAACGAGCTTTCGAACTTGTTAGTTCTGAACACTTTGTATTCAAGCGGTTTGAAGAATGAGGTTGTTTTACTAAACCTCTAGAAGACATTGTCATAGACACTGCGATAAAAACTCGTCGTGTTGAAAAAGAAAACAGTACATGATGAAGTCGGATTAGCAATTTTGCCATTCGGCAAAGTTCTAAGAACATTTCTCGAATTGCCAAATGTTTTTGCCACTGTCATAGCTTACATTGAAAAATGTAAACAAAGTGAATTTTACCATTCAGTTGTTCAAAGTGAATACGACTAGAAGGTAAAATTGTCCTCCCCCTCGAAGTGTATTTTCATGATCATGAAATAAACAATGCCTCCTGAATTTAGTAGAACGTTAGAAAATATACTGATTTTACAGCTTCATCACACGATAGATAGGGTTTACTTTCCTGTAATAGGCTTAGCAGCAGATAATTTGACCGCTCATCAAGCACTTTGATTCAAAAAGGGCTTTAGCGCGAATTATCCTTGTCGTATTGGCTTTGCGACGAAAGAATAATGTCGTACAATGGTGATGTAATATCCCAGTCTCTTACGTACGCCTGAAAATTATAAAAGCCATGTTGCTGATCTTAGATTTGGTTTTTCAGAAGAGTGTATTTTTAGCCGTCAACTGTCGTATAGATTATTACTGAACAAAGGTTTCGATAAACGAGTAATACGGGGAAGTTCAAGCCAGTGCAATTTGAGAAGGATACAAGATTACGGTTTTAGTGATATCGTTTCACCAAATCTTGACGTTAAACTTTGTGCGTCTTGGGCGCGAGTCTGTGGTACTCTTTTTCAAAAAGATATGATTATATCTGTAGATTCTGCCGTTCTTACCCACTTTGGAAAAATTGTGTACCAGATATTTATTAAGTCTGAGGACGTTTTCTTTGTTTTCAAAAAATTGAACACATCTTTCTTCGATCATGTTCATGCGTTTGCGGTAGTTGAGACAAGTAAATGGGGTTGCATATCACAAAAAAACTTGGTACACTTAACTCCGTGCTCTGCACATACCGTGGCAAATGGTAATGCTTACGTTCCATGCTATAAATAAGGAACCACAAGTTTGCTTTTTTTTATATTTATGGTTTGATTATACGCCCTTTGTATTTCTCTTTCACTTCTTTTTTTATTTCTCATTTCTTCTTTAGATTATTTCATTCTCTTTTGAGTTGTTCCTGGAAATGTTTTATAATTTTGTATATTTTTTAAATCGCAAAGCGTTTGTTAAGTAAAAAATTTGTTTAAGGTTTATGTAGAATGGTATAAATTTAATAGAATTGTAAAAGAATCTATGAGTATATATGTATGTATGCATATATGTAAATCTACATATCTATACAAATTCTACAGAAATTCTTATACACTTTTTCCATCTGGATCATAGCTGGTGATCAATCACAACTTATGCATAAATGGCAGTACAAAATTTGGTATTAATGTTACTGAAACTTCAGTAAAATGTAAAGATGCATGAGAGATTATATTTTCGTAACTTTTATTTAATATTAAAAGTGTGTGCATGTAGAAATTTATGTCATTTGTATGAAGTCAACTAATGTTTATGAAATGCGTGTTTTCTCAGCTTTGTATAATATCCACAAATTTTCTATGATAATAAAAATATAAAATTTTGACTACGCATTATGCTTGTTAAATTACTTCCTTCCAGATAAAGTTCTAGACATCTATAAATATCCATAAATTATGCAGATATAAGTTTGTAAGTAACCTTTAGTTTTAGTACATATAGGAAGGTACATTTGAAGTTGTATTAAATTAAACGCAAAATTGTGAATGTATCCAATAAAAACTCAATTTTGTACTGTATACCACACGTACTTGCTGAAAACATTTTGTTCCTTTCAATGGATAAATTTTGATTCATCTAAAAGAAAGGTATTCTCTTCTACTATGGAACATAAAATCAATTACACATGTTTGTAAAATGATTTATCTTTCTGCTTATGTCTGAAAGTTCTAAAAACATAAGAAAAACATAAGCAGCAAGACAAATAATTTTAGAAACATGTCTAGATGATTCTATCCTCCGTTGAAATTAACAAAATATTTTAATTAAATGCGTGTGCTATGCAATACAATAAAATAGTTTCTTTTATTAACAAAACATTTTTTTGATAATTAGGTACATGCTTTTATCAAGTAGGCGTAATATTGTAGCAAAAAATAGTTTATTTTTCTCAAGCTCACTTTTTCTAGATTCCAAAAAATAATTATGCAGTTCAGTTTAAAAAATATTCATTCCTATTCATGGCGCATTAATTTGAAACAATTATTCACTCATTTAGTTTAAAATGTATATTTTCTTGTCTTCAATTAATATTTCTTTCATCTATGGAAATATTCCCCTCCGATCAATAGGTCGCACTTTTCAATAAAACAATGTTAACTTAATCCTATTAAAAATTCTTTGACTGAAATGAATAATTTTTTCCTTCTTCTGACAAAAAAATCTTTGAACGCTAATCGTATTTTTTAATTGTTTAACTTTATTCAATTAATAAAAGTTTGTAATTTTTTTGTTATAATAAAATAAGTTTCACGTTTCTAAAATATTCGCTTACTTTTTTTTTAAGTCACAACCGCTTTTCAAACTTATAACCATTTATAAAATTTATGCTACAATAAAAAATCAAAGATCGCGAAATGAAAAATAACAATTTGGCTTTATTCACTAATATCAAATCAACTTTTACATTTTTATCGCGTATCTGATTTTATATTTTCAACATAAAATACTATTAGCACATTTTTTATCGCATCACCACTTTCATCTGGAAAGAATTATTTAGAAAATATTTCTTTACTTCGTTTTATAAGATATACTGTTTAAATTTATATTATTACAAAAAGGTAAATGACTGTCTTTAAATAATTCCCGCCAGACGAATGTGCTACCATCTCGTGGCGTTCTAGCGATTCTGTACAATCTCAATTGATTATTTCTATAGAAACTGGGGAACCCTTCTATAGAAGGGTTCCCGAAAGACAAGTTTTTTCCATGAATCAGCATCCAATATGATTATCGATTGTGGGTTGGGACAGTTGAGAAATGAATACCCAGATTATACGAATACAGACAGTATACGAAATCAACTTACATTATTTACGCATTTTGGCTATGTAAGTGAAAGTCCACCTTACACGCAGCTCTGCACTTAAAATTACACGTTTTGCAATACTTGAATGGCATGAATTGTTTTTCCGCGAATTAAAACAGGGTGGCCACATGTCAGGGAAGTCAGGGAAATGTCAGGGGAAAAAAAATGTGTCAGGGAAGTCAGGGAAATGTCAGGGAAATGAGGTAGCTGTCAGGGAAAAAGAGAAATTGATATATTTTAATAATATTTTGGAAGCACTTCCTAATATCAATATAAGTTTTTTCAATTTTTAAAAATTTACATTCTTTAAAAATAGAACTAATTTATTAATTCAAATTTCCCGCGCGGCGTAACTTTGAAAACGCTCGAGATGCAAGAATCGAGTTGTGGAACTAACTTAATGGAGTTTAGCAACAGAGAACGAGAATATTCTTACAGATTCTCGGAAATTTCTAACTCCATGCAATCTTGCCGGTCTTGTCGGAGCCGGTGTTTCCCGTCAAAACAAATGAAGTGACTTGAAATGTTTGGCACGTGAGCCGTGTTTATAATTATTTATTTATATTTGGGACGAATTGTGCTTTATTTGATTTAAGGTAAGTGGAAAGTTTAAAGATTTCTTTCTTATATTTAGGCGTTTTGTGCCACTTAGTAATATTTATATCAATGAAGAAAGAAAGGTTAGGAGTAAGGTTAGGAATTCCTTAACTGAACCGTTGATAAAAAAACGTTTGTATAAATTACAAAATTCTTTTGTATTTTATATTTTTAAAAAATGGTTTTAGATATTTGTCTCCTATTTCGGTTACAGTGAGGAAAATTTACAATTTAGTTAAAAATTGTCTGTTTTAGTTGAAATAAACTGATGTTGATTTGCCTTCAATGTCATTAAAAGTTTGACATTGAAATGTCAAAAACATCAAAAAAAAATTTAATTTGATCCTATTAAACAATTTTTTTGTTTTAATAATATTTTACAATTTAATAATATTTTAAATTAAAACTTTAAACGCGTTTATTTCGGAACTACGTTTTTTCGATCGGCCCGCGGGGTTCACAAAATTCTACTGAACCGATTGGGTTGAAATTTGGATATGTTCTTCTAAACACCAGTGATTCTCGCAGGTAGTAGAATTGGAATTTTTCAATAAAAATTTCCAATTAATTTTCCCGATTTTCCGCAAAAAAAAACACACCATTCTTTTAAATTTTGGTTGGAAGTCCGACATTTTGTTATTTTTCAATAAAAATGTTTAAATCTACTATCTGTCAGAATGTCAAGCCTACTGAACATTCTTCAATTTGATTTTTTTGTTTCTAACCATTACAAGTGCCGGAAACACGCGGGCCAGCCACCTGCCTTTTTTTTGGACCTCCCCTTTCACAGAACTTTGACAGCACTTTGGCAGTTAACTAAATTAAATAAAATAATTTTTTTATTCTTTATAATGTCATTAATAACATGTAAAAATTTGAAAATGATTCGATGTTTTTTATTTATAAAAAGAATTCCCGAAAAAAAACTTTAAAAATAGGGCCGGAACATAAGACTACATCCTTAAATCTCTTGAAATCTTTTTAATAAAAATCTTGAAATAGTATTAATTAACCATTTAAAATCTTTCGAAATTGATGGAAATTCGCTAAAATCGATTGAAATTTCTTTAAATTCTTTAAATTTTTCAAAATCCCTTAAAATCTCTTAAAAATTCTGAATTTTTTGAATTTTTGTTTTTTTTATATCATTTAAGGGCATGTGAGAAGTTACCATAAGAGCAATTTAGTTTAGACGGCTTTTTTCCACAATTTGTAATATATCAAAAAAATGATAGTGTCGAGACATAAAAGAAATTAATATTGATGTCTCGACACTATCATTTTTTTGATAAATTAAAAATTGTGGAAAAAAAGCCGTCTAAACTAAATTGCTCTTATGGGAACTTCTCACATGCCCTTAAAATCACGTAAAATGTTTTAAAATCTTTTGAAGTTTTTCAAAATCATTTATAATGTTCAAATTCCACATTATAAATGTAGCATTAATAACTGAAGCTTCATACATTTGTTGCTGTTAATTATGCATTCTACTTTTCAGAGATGTCGTTTAGACAAACGTATTTCCAGGAGGCTTGGCTGCATGAAACGATTTTTAAGAATATTATCGCGAAGCACCAAACGGACCGAACCAGTGCAATATGCCTGCTTTGCAAAAACAAGGTCATACATTTGAGCAACATGGGGAGGAGGGCATTAATAAGCCATATAAAAGGAAAAGGGCACAAGAAGAAGATCTCTGATAGAAACTCATCTTTTGGCGTCGATCAGTTCACATCTGTCAAGTCAGGACCCTCAGAAATAGCGGTGAGTTCTAATTCATAATATTAAAACTCTATTCGTTTTACCACGTCGATCTACGAATAACTTAAATTTTCTTGCTTCAGGTCGAAGGAGAGAATTCAGCTGCATGTTCAAATGGACCCGATCCCGTTACTATAGCCGAAAAATCGATCACAACCAACGATGTTTGTGGAGATGCAGCTGAAGTATCATCTGTTCGTCGTGCTCCTTCCATGGAGCTTCATGACTTGCAACAATACCTGATTCGAGATGATGTATCTAAAGCAGAGATATGGTGGTCCTTGTTTTCAGTACAGCATCACATAAGTTTGAGGAATGCCGGAATTGCTTATAAAATGTTTCCCAAAATGTTCCCTGACAGTGTCATTGCTTCACGCATGGAATTGGGTAAAACTAAAATTTCGTACAATATAGTACATGGTTTGGCACCATATTTTCATGACTTGGTAGTGAAAGACGTTAATGACACTGATTGTTTTGTTGTTTTTTTTGATGAGAGTCTAAATAAGTTTTCACAACAGCAACAAATGGACATTTGTTTGAGATATTGGGACAAATTAAATGACCAAGTTACTACTAGATACTTCACCTCGGCATTCTTGGGGCACACGACTGCGAATGATTTGCTGAAGGCTATCCTTGAATCGCTTAAGCCTCTAAATTTACGAAAGATACTTCAGGTCTCTATGGATGGACCAAATGTTAATTTGAAAATGATCAAGGATTTTGAAACATACTTAAAAAACACAGGAGATCCAGATAATTCTATGTTTATGTTCATGGGAACTTGTGGTTTGCATGTAGGAAACAATGCATTCAAAACAGGATTTAATGATAAGACAACAGAATGGCATGTTATATCTTTTCTGAGAGCTTTGTATAACCTATTTAAGGATGTCCCTGCACGAAAAAGTGATCTCATTAGATACTCAGGATCTAATCTATTGCCTCTTAAATTCTGTTCTGTTCGTTGGTTAAACAATTCCCCTGTTGCTAAAAGAGCAAAAGAGTTGCTTCCAAACTTAAGTAAGTTTAAAACAGGCATTGAGAGTGATAAGAGTCATGTAGGGATAAAGAGTTATAGTTATGGTGTTGTAAAAGAGGCTTTAAAAGATACACTTATGCCCTGTAAATTGGCGTTTTTTATCTTTATTGCTGAAGAAATTGAACCGTTTCTGACCAGATTTCAAAGCGACGCCCCTATGGCTCCATTCTTATATACGGAACTGAACTCTGTATTAGTGACTTTTTTAAACATGATTGTGAAGAAAGAAATAATGACCAAAGAGACCTCTGTGTTCAAAATAGATTTAAACGACAGTAAGAATCTTATTCTTGCTAAGGTATTTCCTTTGAGCTTTTCAGTAAGAGCTGAGCTACGTAAGGTGAAAGTGACTGATAAAGAAATTCTTCAATTTAAGACTGACTGCGTGAAAATTGTGAAACAAATTTGTCTTAAATTAATTGACAAATCACCTTTAAAGTACAAATTGTGCAAAGGCATAACATTTTGTGATCCATCTTTGTTGGCTGATCACAAAAATACATGTGTATTTCGTTTAGAAAAGGCTTTGGAAATCTTTCAGGAGAAACAATGGCTGTCAGGAAGTCAATGTGATTTAGTTTTAAAGGACTTTAAGAATTTATGTTCTAAACCTGATGTGATATTATCCTGTAAGGTCTATGATAAGGAGAATGAGCGGTTGGACCACTTTTGGAGAACTCTAATTGCAGCACACAAAGGGTCAAATGTACTCTGGGACTTTTTGAAGAAAGTTTTTATACTAAGTCAAGGCAACGCATGTGTGGAGCGAGGATTTTCTATAAATAAAGAAATCATTGTCGAGAATCAAAGAAATGAGTCTCTTGTTGCCCAGAGACAAGTTTATGATGGACTTCAAATTTTAGGTGGTTTACTCAAAATGGAAGAGATATCCAAAGCAATGATCCTGAAGGTCCGCAATTCAAGAACTCTATATGAAGAGTCTTTGCAAAAAAAAAAGGCAGAGAGGATTTTAAAAGGAAATGAAGAAGTCAAAAAGAGAAGACTGGTTGAAGAAATCGAAAGCCTAAGGAGAAAAAAAATAAAGATTTTAAATGAGAATCAGAAAGAGGTAGCCAATATTGATCAACAGCTGGAGGCTTTGTGCGGTTCTGTTGTGATATAATAGCCTATCATTAGGCTTCTTTTCGCTTTTTATGGTTCCTGATTTTATATATTTCTATATGTCCTTATAATATATTTTTCTTTACTGAAATAAAGAATGTGATAACCGTTTCTTTGTAAAAATAAAGTTCTATTCCTCGTTTTTCATTTGAAGTTATTTATTTATTGATAGTTTGGAGACATGTCCTTGACTTAATTAACCCATACTAATATGTAAATCGCATTTTTATGACTAGTTTCACTTTTTGGCGGGGCACATTATTGAAACCTTAATCGCTTTTATAATAATTTCATCCTGTCAGGGAAATTTGTCTAAATGTCAGGGAAATGTCAGGGAAATGTCAGGGAAATTGAAAAATTCAATCTTGTGGCCACCCTGTAAAAGGTTGCTTTCTATACATGACGACATGGCGCGCATTCTCGTTATAACTGAAAGCTTCTGTGCGATGATAATATCAAAGCATCTTCAAAAGTATGTACACACAAGTTGCAGCACAATGCCTTACTAAATAATATTAATAATAATAATAATAATGAAATTATAACCCTATTTTGTACTTTTTTATGTTTCTCAGATTCTAGATCAAATAAGTACACACATTAAAAAACTATATTTCTAATAATTGTAAATTTACATGTTGTAGATATTCGAAGTGTAAGATTGCATTACCAAACATGCAGATATCCATGCCAAATATCTACTATCTTTTTGAAATTTTAGGCGTAACAATATTTTTATATTAGAATGACACACATTCAGATTTTAAAATCTCCGATATCATGCACATCGCGTATTTGAATTTCACGACTGTATATTTGACAGCTATATATATCTTCGATATTACAATTATGGAATATTGAAATTTTGAACATTTGTGAAAATAAAAATTGACTATCCTTTATTAATATTGGATAAAACCTTTTTTCTGTCATCACGAGGGAACAAGGATCTTAAGTTTCAGGTTATATTGACTTGAATAACTAAAATACATTTGACAAGATATGTTTATAAATTTAAAATAAAATTTGAGTTTAAGTAACCTACAAAAGATGAATTTTTATTTTTATTTGTTCTCCACGCACTTACCCCATTTCTAATTTGAATTAAAAATATTAAACATAACCTGTACTTGACTGAATGTATCAGCCCTGTGCAACTCAAAGCTAAAAATGGGCAGACTTTTGGCTCTCCTGCGCATTAGTACTTCAATTGACCGAGCGTAGCGCTGATTACCTTTAGGGCCGACTAACTGTCAAATACAAGGGTAATTGTCAACATTCGAGGTTTTTTTTTTACATTTTTTATGGTTTTTGAACTCGCTTTGTCGTTATTTTTTTTTTTTTGCTGAAAATTAAAAATTACTTATTTATTTTAAATATAAGTAAGCATGGTAAAGTGTTTAGCTATGAATTGTGATTCTGGCTACAAAAAGAAACGGAGTTCGGAGCAGAAAATTCAACGGCTTTTTATGTGCCAAAAGAGAAGGTTTTAATTAAGAAATGCCCAGGAAACAGAAATCCATTCACTTTTTTTAATGGGTTTCGAGGGCTTTTGAATTGCGTATCTGCCACTGGAATTCCAGATTGCCACCGATTGGGTTTTTAAAGACTTTTAGTCGTTATAATTTTTTGACCAACTTATATGCCGCAAAAGCCTTTACAACATCTAGAACTGAAGTAGCAAAAGAAATCTTATAGACTTTTGCATGATTTCTTTTAATCTTTCGATAATTTATAAATTTAAACAATTGTGTGAAATATGGCAGCTTAACCTCAAAAAAGTCGGTCTCATTCAAAAAGAAGGAAACCGATTCAATATGACC
>JAAAKG020117037.1:0-15223 GCA_010014905.2 Druon quercuslanigerum
AATTGAAAATATAATAATAATATATAAAATATAATATAATATATCAAAATTTATTTAAATTTGGAAATTTTTTCAGTTTCTTTAATCTCTTAAAAACTCCATGGAATCTTAAAAAATACCCTGAAATATTTATAATCCATTGAAACCTGTTGAAATCCCCCGCAATTTTTTTTAAGCTCTTTAAATATCTTTAGAATTTAAAAAATTCCCTATAATATTAAAAATAGTTTAAATTTTTGAAAATCCTTTAAAACTTTTAAAACCTGTTTGAAAATAACTTAAAATCTTTTAAATACTTTTGAATTCCTTAAAATTATTGAAAAATATAAAAAAATATTTTCAAAGCTTTAAAATCATTGAAATCTTTCAAAATATTTTTTAAAACATTCGATTTTTTTTAATTCTCTCAATCCCTTAAAACCTTCTAATCTTTGGCAATTTTTTCAGTTTTTTTAATCTCTTTAAAATTCCATGGAATCTTAAAAAATACCCTGGAATATTTATAATCCATTGAAACCTGTTAAAATCCCCCGCAATTTTTTAAAGCTCTTTAAATATCTTTAGAATTTTCAAAAATACCCTTAAATATTGAAAATCTTTTAAATTTTTGGAAATTCTTAAAAACTGTTTAAATCTGTTTTAAAATAACCTAAAATCTTTAAAATACTTCGGAATTCCTTCAAATTATTAAAATCTATAAAAAAAAATATTTAAAAGCTTTAAAATCATTTGAAATTTTTTTAAATGCTTTAAGAACCTTTCTAAATACCCTAAAATATTTCAAAACTTTGGAAATTTTTCAAGATTTCTTACCATTTTTTTAAATTTTGAAAATTTTTTTGGAATTTTAAGAAAATCCTAGAATAATTCAAAATCTTTTCAAATCCTTTATAGTTTTTTATAATACGGTGAAAGCTTCAGAAATTTGTGAAATACCGCAGAATCTCAGAATATATCATAAAATATTTACAATCCTAAAAAATCTTTTTGAAATAACTCGAAAATTTGTAAAATTCTTTAAAATCCTTGGAATTTAAACAAATATTCTACAATATTTTTAGTTCTTTGAGATAGCTTAACTTTTTAAAGCTCTTAAAAATTGCTTCAGTTTTAGAAAAATAAATTAAAATACTTAAAGTGCTTCGTAATCCTTTGAAATCCCTCAAATCTTTTCAAAGTTCTCAAAAATCCTTGATATTTAAAAAAACATAAAAATTTGAAAATCCTTTAAAATTCCTTCCAATTATTAGTAAAATGAACATTTTTTATAAATATTTTTATATACCTTAATGTTTTTAAAATACTTGAAAAGATTTTCAAATTGTTTGAATTTCTAAAATTACACTAAAATATCAGAAAATACTTTAAAATTCCTTAAAATGAATGAAATATTTTAAAAATACCTTCAAATCTATCCAAAAAATTTTTTAATTATTTAAAATCGCTTAAAATCTGTTGACATCCCTTCAAATTCTGTAAAATACATTAAAATATTTAAATGCTTTGACATATTGTGAAATACCTTAAGAACTTTTATCGCTCTTGAAAATTCCCTAAAGTTTTTGAAAATACCCAAAAATTTTTTTAACTCTTTGAAACTTTAAAATCTCTTAAAAATTTTATGGGATTTCACTAATGCCATTAAATATATCAAATCCTTGAAAATCTTGAAAACCTCTTGAAATTTTGTGAAGTACTTGAAACTTCCATAAAATATTTAAATGAGCTCTTGAAAATTCCTTCACATTTTTCAAAATAGCCGATAACCTTTTAAATACTTAAAAAATCTTTTACAATCTTTTAAAATGTTGTATAGCTCTTGAAAATTCTTAAAAATTCCTAAAAATATTCTAAAATATTTAAAGTCCTTTAAAATTTTCAAAATCTATTTTAAAAATAACCAAATATTTAAAAATCCTTTGGAATTCCTTTAAATTATTGAAATCTATTAAAAATACCCTTAAGGACTTTTTTATATCATTTTAAATATTTTTAAATTCTTTAAAATATTTTTAAAATATTTTAAAATACCCTAATATATTAAAAATATATTGAAAGATTGTTTAATTCTTTTGAATTATGTTAAATACCCTAAAATATGAAGAATACTTCAGCATTCCTTCTGGAAATCTATCAAAAGTATTTGAAAATATTTTTAATAATTTGACTCTTTTCACACCCCTTAAATTTTTTGAAATACCCGAAAATGTTTTAAATCTTTTCACCTATTTTTAAATCCTTTCAAACTGATGAGCAGAATCAAAAGTATAAGAGAGCCCCAATCAAGCACCACCTCAAACAGTTACATTCGCAACCAAAAAATCAATTTCCAAACAAGAAGAATAATCTTTTATTAATAAGGATGAATTTTAAACTAAAATAGTAAAATTTTTTAATTAAAAATTTAATTTTCTGCGAAATAGTTTAATTTTCTATGGAAGAAATGAATTTTCAACTGAAAAATATTTTAAAACAAAAAAAGTCGAATTTACAACAGAATAGTATATATAGAATTATTTCATAAAAATTTTAAAGAGGGTGAAAAATATTTTAAAGAAAAATTTTGCAATTTTGCCATATTACATAATTTTATAAAAAATTAGGTCTATGACTCTTATTAAACAAAGTCATTTTGGAAACTTTAAAAGATTATAAGAATATCCAAATGCATTATAATAATTTGCAAAGATTTTAAAAGATTTATAAAATTTAAGTATATTTTTTAAACTATTCCAAAAGGTTTCAAAAGATTTGAAAGAATTTCAAATATTAAAATTTATTTTTTAATTAATATTTTTGATCACTCTTTTAAATGAATTAAACTTTATTCACTTTTTTCTATAAATTAACTTAGGGATTAACGACTATTAAATTAAGGTCTTTACGTATTTCTTAATTTTCTTCAATTCTTTTGCAATTTTTTAGGGTATTTTAAAAGATCCTAATGATTTTTTTACATTTTAATTAGTTGAAGGGATTCTCAAGGATTTTAAAATAATTTACGGTATTTTTAAAAATTGTGGGGCACGTTCAACAGCTTTTCAAATGTTTGAAGGGTGTTAAAAATATGTCAAAAGATTTGAAACATTTTCGGGTATTTCACAAAATTTTAAGGGGTGTCAAAATATTAAAATTAAAAAAAAACATTTTCAAGTATTTTTGATAGATTTTCAGATAATTGTTCAAAGATTTTATTCATCTTAAGGAATGCTAAAGTATTTTTTATATTTCGGCAATATAATTTTTATTACACCTACGCACTGTTTTATACTTAATTTATTTTGGCAATTCCATTATTATTCACTTTTAATATTTTTGAGTGTTTTTCATATAAATTATATTTAGAATTTAGCTGTTTAATTCGTTAGAAAAATAGTTTACTCTTTTAACAACATATATATTCATTTTTATTAATATCCTAGTTGATAACAATTTTAAGAAATAAAAGAACTAATCATTTTTTATTCTTTAATATGGGGATAATTCTGAATTGAAATAATTGTAAATAATTAAAAAAACAATCAATAATTTAAAAAATTTACAATAATTTAAAATAAAAATTACTGATGAGCAGAATCAAAAGTATAAGAGAGTCCCAATCAAGCACGACCTCTGTGCGTGCACCATTTGGTCCTATCTGAACGAAGGAGGCGAGCAGCAGACCGGCCGAGAACCGTGATCGTCTACTAAAACTCAACTCAGATATGATTGAACATTTTTAATCGTATCTCGTTAACCCACGAAGATTTTTCAAGTTTCTTTGGCTTAAATTATAGATCAAATTTCAGGCTCTATTTCGTATAATTTTCAGATTTTTGTAACAATTTTCCTAGTTCATGCTAAAAATTGAAGTCGAGGTTCAAAATTTTAGAAAATCTATAATGTTTTTTTAAACTTATCACGTGCTGTATTCCCTTTAGCAGATCAAAAATAATCTGGTTGACATTAGTAGACGTGGAATTTCATAGGCTTTCCAACTGTTTTTAAAAAAATTCCCTGTCATCTTTTTTCGCTGAGTTATCGTGGTTTAGAGCCAGCAGTGATTTTTAATAGTGCTTGCGTCAATCGATCTCATAATTTTCGACGGTAGTGTAGGACAATTTTTAAATGTCTAATTAAATAATTGAATCTGCAAAAATAAGCAGAGATTTTGAAGGAATTTTTACCTAAAAATACATTTTCAACCAAAGAAATGAATTCTTAATTAAAATAATGAATTTTTAAACAAGAAAAATAATTTTCTACCATTAAAGATAAATTTTTAACTCAGAAACGTCAATTTTTAAATAAAAATAACAACAACAAATTTCTAACGAAATTGTTAAACTTTTAAATAACAAAAATTTAACCAAAAATGATGCCGTTAAAATCTCAGTTTATGAAAATGTTTTTTCAACCAAAAAAATTGAATTTTCGACAAAACAGTTAAATTCGCAACCAAAAAATCAATTTCCCAAGAAGAAGAATAATCGTCTATTAAAAAGGATGAATTTTCAACTAAAAAAGGTAATTTTAGAAAAAATTTCATCAAAATTGTTAAATATTTAACTTTAAAAATGACTATTAAAAAATATATAAGTCTTTAACCAAAAATGGAATTGTGAAATTTTGAGATTACAAATTTAATTTTCTTCAAAATAGTTTAATTTTCTATAGAAGAAATGAGTTTTCTATTGAAAAATATTATAAAACAAGAAAAATCGAATTTACAGCAGAATAGTTACATTTTTAACCGTATAGTCGGATTTTCCATTAAAAAGATAAATTTTTAACCAAAAATGATGGATTTTGAGAGAAAATTAAAAAAAATATTTAAAAATTTCTAAAATTATTTCCTAAAAATTTTAAAGAGGGTGAACAATATTTTAAAGCCAATTTTGCAATTTTGCCATATTACATAATATTAGAAAAAATAAGGTCTATAATTCTTATTAAACAAATTCATTTGGGATACTTTAAAGATTATAAAAAATTCCAAATGCATTCCAATAATTTGCAAAGATTTAAAAAGATTTGTAAAATTTAAGCATATTTTAAAGTATTCAAAAAAATTCCAAAAGATTCGAAAGAATTTAAAATATTTGAATTTATTTTTTTAATAATTATTTTTATTTACTCTTTTTAATGAATATATCAATTTATTTCTGAATTTTCTTCAATTCTTTTGCAATTTTTAAGGGTATTTTAAAAGATGTTAATGATTTTTTTTAGATTTCAATTAGTTAAAGGAATTCTCAAGGATTTTAAAATAATTCACGGTATTTTTTTAATTTTTGGGGCTTGTTCAAGAGCTTTTAAAAAGTTTGAAGGGAGTTAAAAATAAGTGAAAAGATTTTAATCATTTTCGGGTATTTCACAAAATCTTAAGGTGTTTCAAAAGATTAAAATTAAAAAAAAAACATTTTCAAGTATGTTTGATAGATTTTCAGGTACTTGCTCAAAGATTTTATTCAACTTGAGGAATGCTAAAGTAAGTATAAGCACTTTTTTATATTTAATTTATTTTGGAAATTCTATTATTATTCACTTTAAATATTTTTTAGTGTTTTTTATATAAATAATATATTTAGAATTTAGCTACTTAATTGGTTTGAAAAACTGATCATCATTTTTTATTTTCTAATGTGGGGATAATTCTGAATTGAAATAATTGTAAATAATTAAAAAAAACAACCAATAATTTAAAAAATTTACAATAATTTACAATAAAAATTACTGATGAGCAGAATCAAAAGTATAAGAGAGCCCCAATCAAGCACTACCTCTGTTCGTGGCCTATTCGGTCCTGCCTCAACGAAGGAGGCGAGCAGCAGACCGGCCGAGAACCGTGATCGTCGACTAAAACTCAGCTCAGATATGATTGAACATTTTTAATCGTATGTCGGGAACCGATGAAGATTTTTTAAGTTTCTTTGTCTTAAATTATAGACTAAATTTAAGGCTCTATGTCGTATAATTTTAAGATTTTTGCAACAATTTTCCTAGGTCATGCTAAAAGTTGAAGCCGAGGTACAAAATTTTAGCAAATCTAGAATTTTTTTTAAACTTATCTCGTGCTGTATTCTCTTCAGCAGATCAAAAAAAAATCTGTTTGACATCACTAGACGTGGAATTTCATAGGCTTTCCAACTGTTTTTGTAAAAATCCTCTATCATTTTTTTCCGCTGAGTTATCGAGGTTCAAAGCCAGTAGTGATTTTTAATAGTGCTTGCGTCAATCGATCTCATAATTTCCGACGGTAGTGTATATATTCGAAAAAATCAGAGAGAGATAAAAGATTGAATGAACCAGGAGAAAAAAGTGCCTGGAGCTACTGGGTCGAAAAGTGGAACCAAAGGTCCTTGAAATCGGTTCCACTCTGGAACAAGGGACAGTTAAGGAACCGATCTGATTCTTTCTTAGTCTTACTGTCGTCTAAGGTTGCCCAATCTACTGTGTAAGATTTTCTCATCGGTGGAAGCAAACTAGTAACCTAGCAACACCCTATGAACCACTATAACCTCTCCTTCCGCCATCACCTCTCGGGTTTCAATTCGCCTTATCTTATCTTTCTCATCTACCTTGTTCAACGCCCTTGCCTCTGAGATCCTTCCTTGGCCACAGAGATAGTCAATTGGGAGTAGTGAAAAAAAAGAATAAATAACATTAATCTTTAAAAAAAGAAAGCGTGTTGACACTAAATTAACTCTAATTTCAAGCCGATCCTGATCCTATCTCAAATCTACTAACTCTGTACAATAATGGACAGATTAGGGACAGTGCTTAATTTACGCAACGGATTATAGCCTACTCCGTGGGAAAAAAATTAAGGGTGTCCTAGAGACAGTGACTAACTGGCTATTGGGAGGAGTTTTTACGTACACTGAATTTTGCACGGTGGCAAGAAAATAATAAATAATAATAAATAATAAATAAAACCTTTTTTATCATTTCCTACAATTTTTAAAAAGTGTGTAAAAGATCTTAAAGCGAAGTTTAACAAGTTTTCCATATTACATCATTTAAAAAAATTAAGGAACATAATTCTTATCAAGCTTTCTTGTGCAATTTCGTTACACAATTTTTTTACGTAGGTATATGTTGGTTTCAAAAATGTGCTTTCAAATTTAGGTAATTTTCCGAGATATTCAGAAGTTTTGAAACGATTTGAAAACAACTAAAACTTGTAAATATTTTTTCAAGCATTTTTTAAGGTTTCACAAAAATAAAAACAAATCCTTTTAGGTTTCTAGGAATATTTGAAATAATTTTATTTTAAAAATTAAATTTCAAACGAATTCAGAAATTGTTTTTCAAATTTTTTTCTGTTTTTTTTTAAATTCAGCAAAATTAAATAGATTTTTTAATTTTGCTGAATTTAAAAGAAAATCAAAAAAAAATTGAAAATTTTTTAATGTTTTAGAAGATCTAACAACATTTCAAACAGAACTTTCTCAAGATTTGTGTTAAAATTTTAAATGATTTTTTATTTAAACTCTTCTTTTAAATTTTAGAAAATCCTTTGATATATTAAAAAAAAAACTTTTTTAATTTCTCTTAAATTGCCTTTTTTTAATAAAAAAACATTAAAAATGTTTACATGAATCCTGAGAAAATGCTGTTTCTAATCTTCAAATCTCCCAGATTCTTCCGTGACAATTTTTGAAGTCATAGTTTTAATGCTTTCACGATGATTCATTTTGATAAAAAGAGATATTCCGGGTTCCAATCCCTTACAATTATTTTTCAAAATGAAAAATCATTAAATTTTTTCCTAGGAATCTAAACGATTTTTTTTTTTGTTATTTTCGTAAAATCTCACAAAATTCTTAAACAAATTTATGCAAGTTTTAATTATTTTGAATCGATTACAAATTTTTGAGTCTGTGCAAGAAGGTTGAATAAGAATTATAGCAATATGACAAAATTGCAAAATTTTGCTTCAAAATATTTTTTACCCTCTTTAAAATTTTTAGGTAATAATTTTAAAATTTTGTAATATTTTTTCAATTTTCTTTCAAAATCCATTCAGTTCCATTTTTGGTTAAAAATTTATCTTTTTAATTGAAAATCTGTCTATATGTTAAAAATGTAACTATTTTGCTGTAAATTTGATTTTTTTTGTTATTTACGGAATTCTCAGAGTTCAAGAAATTTACAGAATTCATTGAATAGAACATATTCACGGAATTTAGGAAATTCATGAAATACAAGAAATGCCTAAAATTCGCAGAATCCATGGAATTTAGGAATTCATACAATTTAGGAATTCCCGAAATCCAAGTAATTCAGGGAATCCAAGGATTCCACAGAATTCCCAGAATTTACGGAATTTACAGAATCCAAACAATTCACGGAATTCATGAAATTCACGGAATTTACGTAATCTGAAGAATTCAAGAAATTTACAGAATTCATTGAATAGAACGTAATTCACGGAATTGAGGAAATTCATAGAATAAAAGAAATGCCTAAAATTTGCGGAATTCATGGAATGTAGGAGTTCATGCAATTTAGGAATTCCCGAAATCTGAGTTATTGACGAAATCCAAAGAATTTACGGAATTCACAGAATTCAAGAAAATTACAGAATTCATTGAATAGAACGTATTCACTGAATTTATGAAATTCATGGAATACAAGAAATTCCTAAAATTCGCGGAATTTATTGATTTTAGGAATTCATGCAATTTAGGAATTCCCGAAATCCAAGTAATTTAGGGAATCAAAAGAATTCACGGAATTCATGAAATTTAAGGAATTTACGGAATCCAAACAGTTCACGGAATTCATTAAATTCAAGGAATTCATGAAATTCAAGAAAAACACAGATTCCAGTGACTTCGCGGAATTGATGGAATTTAAGCATACTATGGAATTCACTGAATCCAAAGAATTCACAGAATTCGTAGAATTCATGAAATTCAAGAAAATTTAGTATTTAAGTCGAATTTATGGAATTTAAGCAGTTCATAGAATTCACGAAATTTATTGAATTTTTGGAATTTATAGACTTTGCGAAATTCACGAAATTCAAGTAATTCACGGAGGGCGTGGAATATATGAACATCTACGAATTTCTTAAATTCCATAAATCCCGTGAACTTCTTGAATTCCTTGAATTCCGTGAATTTTTTAGATTCCATCAATTCCTTGAATTTCGTAAATTTCGTGAATCTCTTGAATTCCATGAATTCCGTGAACTCCGTTAATACCGTCATTATAGGTAATTTTGTGAATTCCATGAATTCTTTGAATCCTATGTTTTGCTTGCATTCCATAAACTCAGTGAATTACTTTAATTGATTGAATTCTATAAATTCGTTGAATTCCATGATTTCCACGAATTCCTTTCATTCTGTGAATTTTATGAATTCTATAAAATTCGTAAATTCCATCAATTCCATGAATTCCTTCAATTCCTTTCATTTCGTGAATATCAGGAACTACGTAATTTTCATGAAAACCTTGAATTTCGTAAACCCCAGGGATTCAGTGAATTCTATGAATTTCATAAATTTCCACCCCCCCCCCCACCCTCTTTCCAGAAATATCCTGCTAGGTACTGCTAGTAACAATTAGTCAGGGTGACCGATAACTTCATTTTCAAAATTCTCTGATTTTTCCTTGCCTAATTATTACTTTTTCTTTATCATTAATATTCAAATATCAGAATTTTAATCTTTTAAGACTTTTATCTCAGAATCTTTAATAAAAAAAAAGTATTTCAGATAAAACATTAAATTTCAAAACTAAAGAGACGAATTTTCAATAGAGATTTTTGACTCAAGAAATTAATAACAGTACATCTAAATTGTTGAACCTTAAAGCCAAAAGAAGAATTTTCGAGCAAAAATTATGACTCTTCAGCCCAAAAGCTAAGTTTCCATGGAACTGATGCATTTTAACCACCAAAAAAATGAAATTTCAAACCAAAAAAATTACATTTCCAGAAAAAATTATTTTAAATAAAAAAGGCATTTCAACTGAACAGTTAAAATTTGAATCAAAGACTTTTAATAACAACAAATTTTTTTAAGGATGTAGTTTAACTTTTACCCAATTAATTAAATTTTCAATTAAAAATTTTATTTTTTAACAAAATAGTTTAACTTTTAGCCAAACAGATTAATTTTTAACCAAGAATATAAATCTTCAACAACAAAAATAATTTCTTGTCAAATTGATTCAACTAAATCTTTCACACAAAATATTTGAATACTCAAGTAGAAAAGAAAAATTGGTAACTAAAAAGTTACATTTTCATAAAAAAAAGAAATTTCTAATAAAACAGACGAATTTTTTAATCAAAAAGATAAATTTTAAATCAGCAAAGATTTTTTTTACTTTTTAAGTAAATTGTTGAATTCTGTACTTAATATTTGCAGTTTTATACAAAAAATAGGTGTATTTTAATTTTCGTAAAAAGTCAGGAAAATAGTTGACTTAGCATCCAAACAAGATTCCAGTGAAATTTTCGAGGTCAAATATGAATTTTTTAACAAAAAAAAGTTTCTACGAAAAAAACTGAATTTTCAATCGAAAAAGACGAATTTATTTATCAAAAACAATAATCTTCTAGCTAAAAAGTTGATTTTTCTACCCAATAATTGCATTTTTATCCAAGAAAAATAAAATTTATGCTAAAAGAGATGAATTTTTAATGCAAATCGACAATTTTTTGTTTAAACTTGAACTTTTATCCTGAAAAAATTTAATTTAATTTTTCAGCGCCAAAATATGAATTTTAAACAAAATGTCAATTTTCAAGAAAATAGTTGAATTTTTACCAAAACTGTTCAATTTTGAATCAATTAAGAAGAAATATTTCTTCTAAAAAATATGAACTATTAAATCAAAAAGAGAAATTTTTAGAAAAAATAGTTTCCATCCAAGGAAAGATTTCAGTTGACTTATCAGCAACAAAATATTAATTTTAAAGAAAAATTTCATGTACATATACAGTTGAAGTTTGAACCCAAAAAGACTAATTTTAAAAACAGAGATAAGTTTGCAATCAAAAAGGATGTCTTTTTAAGAAAATTGTTAAATTTTCAACCAAATTATAAAATATATAACTAAAAAGATAATCTTTAGGAGAAAGTTTTTGCAAATTTGCAATAATGAAGTACACGCGTAGAGGACCGTTGCCCCATATCATCACAAATCGTAATGCGGTAAAACGCTAATGGAAGAAGTCAGGATTGAGAGGATTTTCAAAGAACCTAGTTTGGAGGAAATCCTGTTTATCAGGTATAAAATAAATTGTTTGATATTATTATTGAGGAAATAAGTGTACATACAAAGAAAATAATAGGAGCAAAGTTAACGCGGTTAGCATGCAATTCCTGCAGAATTTATGTGGTAAGACGCTAATGGGCAAAGCCAGTGATGAGATGATTTTCAAAGAACGTTTTTTTAGAAGAAACTGTGTTTATCAAACGTATAAGGAATTTTTTTAATCTGTTTTAGTTATCCCGAAAGAATTATGGGGGAATAATTGAGAAAACAAGTGTATTCAGGTATGATTCTGTACTTGAAACCACTCTGATGTACGTTAAGGTGACCTGGATATATCAAGACAATAATTGGATAAAGTAAATGCAATTAGCACGCAATTCCTGCTGAATGTATGGGGTAAAACAATAATGGACAAAGTACATTGATGACCGATTTGCATAATTTATTTAAAAACTTTTTAATATATATTGACTATCTTCTTGAGCTTACCATAACTTCAGAATACATTGCACAGAATAACAGTAATTTTGTTATTCGCTTCTTTTATGGCTTTCGTTTTGCACTAGATTTTTGCACAAAAGATTTAATTTTAAATAAAAAGTTCATGTTATACGTATACAGTTGAATTTTAAACTCAAAAAAGACTAATTTTAACAAGAGAACTGAGTTCGCAATCAAAAACGATGTCTTTTTGAGAAAACTGTTAAATTTTCAACCAAATTATAAAATATATAACTAAAAAGATAATCTTCAGAAGAAAGTTTGTACAAATTTGCAAAAATGAAGTACACACGCGGAGGACCGTTCCCCCATTTCGTAACAAATCGTAATGCGGTAAAACGCTAATGGAAGAAGTCAGGATTAAGAGGATTTTCAAAGAACCTGGTTTGGAGGAAATCTTGTTTGCCGGGTATAAAATAAATTTTGTGAGATATTTTGGTCATCTTGAGAGGAGAAAGTGAGCATTCTTGAGGAAATAAGTGTACTTACACAGAAAATAAAAGGAGCAAAGTTAACGCGGTTAGCATGCAATGTCTGCAGAATTTATGTGGTAAAACGCTAATGGACAAAGCCAGTGATGATGCGATTTTCAAAGAACGTGTTTTTTAGAGGAAACGGTGTTTAGCAAATGTAAAAGGATTTTTTTAATGTTTCAGTTATAGCAATTTACTCACTCAATTCCTGCTGGATGTATGGGGTAAAACAATAATGGACAAAGTCCACTGATGAAAGATTTGCTTAATTTATTTAAAAACTTTTTAATATATATATTGATTATCTTCTTGAGCTTACCATAACTTCAGGTTAAATTGCACAGAATAACAGTAATTTTGTTATTTTCTTCTTTTATGGCTTCCGTTTTTTACCACATTTTTGCACAAAAGGTACTACATCATTTTTGTACAAACGACTCACGTATTCTTCTGCCTTCGAGATACTATGGCGGCGTAGATGAGCACGAGGATTGGAACTTCTCAGGTCTATGGGATTTCGAACTTGTTCGATTATGAGTTTCGCCGTTATAAGGGCTTCGCAAATGATCAAGACAACTTTTCTGAAATTTTCTTTCAGATTTCTTTACTTGGAAATAAACAGCCAATTTATTTAATTTTGTCACAAATCGAAAGTTTATTATGTCTTACGTAAATTAAGAGAAATATTTCGAAATTTATTTATAAAAATAAATTCAATAATACGGCGTTGATGTGTGTTTTTTTCTGTAACTAAAATTTTTATGTTTTTATAGTCAAAATCAAACAGATGATCAAAATTCCATAAATGTTGTGACAAACCATTTTTTAAATTCCCAATAATAAAATCTCTTTTGTGTTCCTCAATTCTATTTTTTAAACTCCTACCAGTTTCACCTGTGTAAACTTTATTACAACCTTTACATTTTATTTGATAAATAACTCCAGATAAATTTTCAATGGAATCCATGTCCTTTATTTTCAATAAATAATTATCTAAAGATTTTGTGTTTTTGTAATTAAACATTTATATTAAATTTTTAAAGAGAATTTATTAATTTTTCAGACGAACCTTAAATATAAGGTAATATAACTTTTAAATTAAATTTGTTATGAGAATCTTTCTATTTATTTTTTTATACATTTTGATACTAGTATTATAAAGCTCATGAATGCGTTCTGCAACAATGTCATTAATTAAATCCAGCGAATAATTGTTTTGTAATAAAGTTTTTTTATAATGTATTTGCATTTTCTTTTGTAAATTTAATATCACTTAGTTGTATACATCTGTCTACTAAACGTTGGATTAAACCAATTTTATGACAAAATAAATAATGCGAATAAAAATTTTAATATCTTCCAGACCATGGAGGCTTCTTATACCAAATGGTTAAAAAGTTTCCATTAGGAGTTTTAATAATTTGCAAATCACGATAATTAATGACACCATTAATCTCACACTCGTGGGAAAATTTTATAGGGACTTTAATACTATTGAATACTTTTAAAAAAGCTTTAATTTTGTTTGTAACTAAATTAGAAACTACTGGAGACAATGGAGAACCCATAGGACAACCAGAACCTTGTTTATAACATTTTTTATTGTAAGAAAAAAGGACAACATTAAAACCTGTTCTAGCAACAATTAGTAATTTATTTTTTGTTATCTTTGTTAAATTACGATTTTTAATCAGTTTTTCTTTAATACAATCTAGAGCAAGATCTATCGGAATGCTGTCAAACATAGACACAACATCTAAAGCGACTAATGAATGGTTTGTTGGTACAATTATATTTTTTAATGCATCTTTAAGTTCCTAACTATTTTTGTCAAAAGAACTTTTATTTATAGATACAGGCTTCAAAATGTTAGAAATATATTTTGATAGATTATAAGTAGGAGAACCAACTGTAGAAAGAGTCAATCTCCAACTTAGATTAGGTTTGTGAACTTTGGGGGGGAGCATAGGCTTTAGATACAACACTGTTATGAGTTTTTAATTGATAAGCAACTTTATCATTAATTAATCCTTTGTTTTCCCATCTAATAATTATGTCATTGCATTAATTTTTTAATGTTAGAACTATACTGGTTTTAATATTTCTATATAAAGTGTTATTTTTAAGAATGTTTTCAACAGTAGTATTATAATCATCTCTCTTTACCGCAAGAGTTAAGTTGCCTTTGTCAGCTTTCATAAAACTTAAATCTTTATGTTCCTTTTGAAAATTTTCAGCTAAATGAACTGATTTTTCTATATTTTTAAAATTGTTAATATTAGTATGCTTAGAAACGACATTAGTGAAAGTTTATCTAATAATAAATTTTACATCCTCTTCTTTTACATTTTTAATTGAATTTTCAACATTTGCAATTAGACTGTTCACCGGAATTTTGTTTACATTTATCGAACTCCAAATTTGTTTCCTAAGGCTAAAATTTCAGCCACATCATCAGGAATTTCAACATTTGATAAATTTTTAAAACATTTGTTTAACCTGGACTCGATAATATCTCTATTGTGAGCTAAAGATCTTTTTCTTTTTGAGATTTTCAAGTTTTGAAAACAGAACTCTTGTGGTCTAAAAAATCCAATCATACACTACCGTCGAAAATTATAAGATCGATTGACAAAAGCACTATTAAAAATCACTGCTGGCTTTGAACCACGAAAACTCAGCGAAAAAAAAAGATAGGGCATTTTTAAAAAAACAGTGGAAAAGCCTATGAAATTCGACGTCTAGTAATGGCAAACAGATTTTTTTTAATCTGCTGACGAGAATACAACACGTGATAAGTTTTTTAAAAAAATTCTAGATTTTCTAAAATTTTGTACCTTGACTTCAAGTTTTAGCATGAACTAGGAAAAATGTTGCAACAATTTAAAAATTGTACAACATAGATCCTGAAATTTTATCTTTAATTAAAGACAAAGAAACTGAAAAAATCTTTATTGGTTCCCGAGATACGATTAAAAATGTTCAATCATATCTGAGTTGAGTTTTAGTCGACGATCACGGTTCTCGGC
>JAAAKG020117048.1:0-15223 GCA_010014905.2 Druon quercuslanigerum
CGTTTTCTTTGTATTTGGTATTGACTTTTTCGGTATTTTTGGTTAATCTCTTTTTAAAAATAATTTGTATACATTTTTAATAGTTAAAAAAACTTTTTAATTATTATTCTAACTATATTTCAATTAATTTATTGAGAAAAATCAGATTATTAAAATGTCAATTTGAAAAACTACTACTTGGTGCCAAACTGCTCACCGCGCCTCTACTGGAAAGTGGAGGCGGAATTTAACTCCACAACTCCGCCTGTCGCGTCAACTACCGAGCTGTATCTAGGAGCTAATATCTTTGGTGAAAGCTCAATGGAAAAAAGTGGGACCAGTGCTTTGCCCGCCACCTACATTAGTACCTTCGATTTTCAGAACTAATTTAAATATGGTGGCTATACCCGGGAAATTCTAGTCTAATTAAATAATCTAATTAAAATATTAAATAAAAAAATAATTTAGAAGCAAATTATCATTTATTATTAATTCTCTGATACTAAAAATAATATTTCCATTATTTTCTTTTTTTCTAGGGAAAGAAATAATGGGATTTCTTTACTGAAAAAACATATAATCATTTAGAAATTTATTAAAAGTATACCGAAAAAATTATTTTTTCGAGTAATACACAATTCCGCTCTGAACAAAATGTTTTTCATATTAAACAGTTTTCATAGTAAAAAGAATCAAGACAATTGTTAAGTCACCCTGCTTTTCTTAATTGTTATTTTAACAATTTATTTCACCTTGTGCTTTATGTCCCGAATCTTTTCCTTTCAATAATTTATTCATGATGTTGCACCAACACATCACACATTCTTCAGCAATGGCATGGCAGAAAACTTCAATTAACTTCTTCGAGTGGTCTAAACACTTTAAAAAATTAAAAGCGAGGCTAGCATTTAGCAGCATTTTCAAATGATGTACAAATTAATATTCAAAGCATCGTGAAATAGTTTTTTCAATTAATTACTCAGCAAAAATCTCTTGACATCCACTGCACTCGGTGCAGTGTACTCGGACTTTTGAAAGAACTCGCTGTGGGTTCATTCTTCCTCCAGTAATTAGACTATTGTCCTCTGGGAAGAGAACGAAAGTGCTTTGTTCATCTACATTTTCGCAGCTGTTTTTTTCAACTTCTTCCGATTTTTCAACAAAATTTCTTTATGCATTTGACAATTTCCTTTTACTATGCCAGCAGATGTCAGGTTCTTAATTAGCAGACATTTATATGAATTCTGAAATTAATTTGATTTAGGGTTGACGTTTCGCCTACCATGACTTCTAATCATGCCAAAATTCTGTTTAACGTTTCGCGGTGAAAACTTTTTAACGCAATTTTTTTTTAATATCTTTTTAAGCAGCTGAAAACCGTTTCAGCGTGGACGTTCAATTTCTCAATGAATGTACAGAGACATGTCGATGTGTTTCACGATGTATGAATGTAATATTTTGAAGTAAGCACTTTCATGCTTGACCACAGAATTCTGAATGGATGGAATTTTCAGAGACGGCACATCGAAGAGGATTTCTGTCCTTTTTTGACGTATTTATAGACCCATTCGATGAATCAAATACGTTATCGAAAACCTTTAAAACCTCTGAAGTCACAATACCTTCTTTCTTGGGCATCGTCATAGGCCCATCGCCAAACATCAAAATATGAATTTGAGGTTAGACATTCACATTTTTTAAAACACGCTGCTTGAGGTCAAAATTCCGGGTTACAATCATGCGCCACTAATTTTATATAACATTATTGGGAGGTACTTACTTAGATTATTTTATATTAATTTAAATAATAATCACAAATATACAACACTACACGCCATTTAACTTAATTCCACCATAATTGTAAACACACGTGTCGTCTGCTAATTTGTAATGCGCAGTCGCCACGAAACAAGAGGTGCCATCCAGATTAATATATTTAGATAGATTTCCGGTAAAACGCTGTACCGGAAGTTCCATGGTCAGTTTCCGCCCACTGTGACGGACGGATATGAAACTCTAAAGTTCATTCGTTACTCTGAGCTCGATGTGTGAGCATTGCTTCGAAGGCTGAATGAAAAATTAAGAACGATTACTTACAAATTTTAAGAAAAAAATGAGAGGAAGCATCAGAGGACGTCTAATGTTGCCAGGTTATTATCCAGATGATTTATGTGTAAAAAAGGCATAAGTTAATCATCTAAATTTGATGAAAATGGCGTTGATCGAGCCTTAGTTTTTCCAGCTAATTCCGGGAAACGGGTCGCAACTTGTTCTACATCGGAATTAATCAATAAATTAATTTTATTTTCTATATTAAATTTCATAAAATATTCGGTTTGTTATCTCTAACCTACCACTCTTGCGTCACTTCTTACCTCCCCTCTCTATTGGAGCAATCGCTTTATTGCCATATTAATCAGTATAAATTTGTGTAGTTTTGGTTAAAACTATCTGGCGCTCTTCAGGCACGTTTTGGATTCATTGACGAGTCCAAATAAACTGAAAACTAGCATTCTATCCAAAATAAATGTTAAAATAAAGCAAATAAGCAAAAATAGCCTGATAATACGTGCATACGTTAGGGTCGTCATTTTAATCAAAGAAAAAATTTGACGGTCATTTCCCATTTTTTTCGGTTCTATAAAAATTTTTCACAAACAATAAAAAAAAAATTTTTAACTCTAAGCCTAACATTAAACCACATTTTAAATTTAGGTTTTACAATCTTTCAATTAACATATTGAATTTTATTGCCCAATAATTTACAAGTATAAAATGACAGGTAGTAACAATTTCCAATTGAGCAAGTTTAAATGAAATACAGGTCTTTTGATTTTTCTAGTAGCTTAATGGAAAAGCTGCCGACCAGCTGCTAACAAGTGGAGCGAAGAAAAAGATCATTTTTCAGAAAAAATTTAATTAATTTACAAAAAAAAAAATAGTTCCGTCTATTCTAGAAAAATTCATTAATAAATTGACTGTCATTTCACGGTTCCTCTCAATATCATAAAATGCCCGGTTTTTCCCCTCCAGCGGCTATCCTGGCTTTTTCTTTAAATTCTAAGAAAAAGCAATTCAATTTTAACAATTGACACTTAGATTAAAATAAAAATACAGAAAATTGCAATATACTCAATTACTTATAATATATTACAAATATTTAAAAAATATGTGTTGAGAGAATATTAAAAAGCAGTGTTCGCGTTCTGGCAATAAATTTATTGAAGTTTTTGTATGAGTACATAAACACCTATAGATGAAATTATTTAATTCTATATTCAAAGGCACACAAGAATCTTGAATATTTAATTTATAGCATTTTCCACGCAATATATAAAGTAGGTACCTCTACTTTAAATGTATATGAATTTTCAACACTTTACACGTTTTTACATAATGATAATATCTCCATTATTTTCTAAATAAAAAAAATTTGCGGTACTTTCATATTTTACAAGCACTTCATCTTATTTTTCGTCAGTTTAAAAACTGACCTTCAAACATTTTTGAGATACTTTTATATCTACATGTTATAAAGCTTTGAAGAAAATTAAGATGATAAATGTGTTAATTTGGTATACAAAATATATGTTCCAAAATAAACTTTTTTTAATGAAGCTTCCGTAAAATAATTTTTTTAAGCAATAAAAACTGACTAAATCAAGGTTACCTTTATGAAAACCACGCCACGAGAGAACTGTAACTATAATGTAACCATAATATAATAAAAAAATAATTTCTTGTCAGGATGAGCAGTTGTTATTTTCAGAAAATTAAAGTGTGAATGCAAAAAATGTATCTTGTGAGGCATATTTACGCGTGTTGGGAAAATAATAAAAGCATAAATAAAACAGAAAAGCATGATTGTATACTAATTTTTGCGTATTTCTTGATCAAATCTGCGACAATTTTCTTTACTTCGAGTTTCAATTATTTCCGATGCAATCAAAAACTCCTCTCATGGGCGAATTATGAGCTGCATCCTCATCAGGTGTCAAAAACATGTGGAATTTTTTATCTTCGGCAAGTGTTCTGATTTGTGAACCATTGGCGACTTCTCACCAAATTTTCGCTACAGAGATATTTGCACAAAGGGTTGTTACGTGAGGGAACGCTTGACAATCTGTACTAAAAGTCGATTTTTTGAGTAAAATAAATGACCAGAACTTTCTTATGCCATGTTTAACTTGCACGCCATGCTAGCGTGTCTTTGATTCCCAAGGAAGGGACCACGACTGGATGTATTTTTATCAATTTAAGTTTAGCGATTTCCAGATGTACTTGCTTGATCATCTTCTGCGGGCCCTTTTCCTTTATCATTTTCTCGTCGTTTATTAGCTGCATTCTTATTAGATGCCTTATTTCTATTACGCTTGCGTTTTCTAGGAGATTTTCTCCCAGACTTATCCTTGGAGTCATTATCAGGTGGAGAATTATGAACATGATGAATAGAATTCACAACAACTACATTTTCAGAATTTGTACCCGATCCGGGTGTGCGTACAGTAGTAGTTGTATAATGTTCACCATTTTCACCACGGCCACTAGAAGTAGTAGTTGTAGGTTGACCAGCTTGTACAGTAGTAGTTGTAGAATAGTCACCATTTTCACTACGTGTTTTAGTAGTAGTAGTTATAGGTTGATCAGCTTGTACATTAGTTGTAGGCTGTCTAGATTCTTGAGCTTCTTCAGCTTGTGTAGGAGTTGGATAAAAAGCAGGTTTTTCAATAGTTCTAGGAGGTGCAGCTGGTCTAGGAGGTGGAGGTGGAGGTGGAGGCCGTGGAGCATATTGAACTGGTTCCTCACGTACAGGATTTGAAGCAAATTGTTCATTCTGTCCAAGACTTTCACCATATTCATCTTGCGTAGGACCTTCAGCATATTCATTATTTCCACCGTTATTAGATGGATTATAATTATTATTATTAGGTCCTCCATTATTAGGATCATAATTATTATTTCCACCATATGCATTGTTTCCATTATTTCCAGTATAACCATTATTTCCATAATTGTTACCATAATTATTAGGTCCTCCTTGAGGTCCTCCATACGCTTGTGGTCCTCCAGGAGGTACGTTATTATACCCTGGAGGTCCTCCAGGAGCTCCAGGAGCTCCAGGAGGTCCGAACGCACCCTGGGCTTGCATCTCCTCTATTTTCTTTTTATGTTTATAATGCATTATTCCTCCTACAACTCCGCCTCCTATTAGTGCCCCTATTCCTCCTGCTATTAGTTCACTATTAGTGCCATCGTCCCCCTCCTTTCCCTCTCCTCCTTCTCCAGCAGGTGCAGCAGCAGGTGCTCCAGCAGCAGGTGCTGCAGCAGGAGGTGGTGCAGCAGGAGGTGCTCCACCAGGAGGTGCTCCACCAGGAGGTGCTCCACCTGCCAAAGGGTCTTGAGCACCTCCAAGTTCTAAAAAATAATGAATCAAATTAACTAATCTTCCATTCATCAGCAAAAAAGCTATGTCATCACTGAACGTAACAAAGATGCAAGTATAGTACTAACTCTGGAGTGTTTTTTATTTTTTTTTTTGGGTCGCTTATATGGAATCTCAACTCGAAATTTTAAACTGCCAAATGGCAGAGCCAATATGACAGACCATACGTATAAAAGCATTTGTACGTTAATGATATTAAATCAGATATTTAGAATTTTGACATTTTTACCACAGATTCTTTATTAGCGACCTGAAAAAACATAGTAATTTGAATTTCTCATACAAAGTTTCTTTATAACTAAAATACGTTTTTATATACGGTCCGTCGTATCAGATGAGCTACATTAAAATTTAAAAATCAAACCTCAGGTTCAATGTAAGGGACTATGAAAATCGCGCCAAGTTTGAGCGCGCCTAGAGCCTAAATCAAAAATTGTGATTTAAACTTCTGAGGCCTGTTTTGCATCGCTATGTATAGAAAAATTAAGACAATTAACTAAAAATTTGATACTTTTTATGTATATTAAAGAAAGATCAAAGTTTTTAGTAACAATAAGAGCAGCTGTAATTAGTAATCCTAACAAATTCATATAAACACGTAATTTAATTTTAGTAAAATTGAAAATAAGGATTATTATTTTCAGAACAGTTTGAATTGAATTCATATTTTTTATAATTTATGTTGCTAATGTAATTAATTAATTTTTGTAGCAAAATAAAAGTCCTCAATATTTTAATAATTTTTGTCAATTAAAAAAAGTAAACCCTGTTCCCAGTCAAAATAGGTAATAATTTCAATGTTTGTTCTCCTGAAATTCAAAAAAGAGCGTACTTCAATTAGTTTTTAGAGTAAAAGTAGTATTTTAAAAAAAAAATATTTCTAAATTGTAATACAATGTTTTTTTAATTTTTCGTTTAGGATTTAACTTTTTCTCTTGAAAATTCAAATATTTGCTTATATCTTTTTAAATTATTATATATTTGAAAACTTACAGTGAACTTAATCTGCAATATTTCAATTTTATTAGTATTTATGTTCAATATAAAGCACTTGGCTTCCCGTTAGCAAATATATTTGCCTCCCCATAGAGTAAAAATTTGTGATTTTTAAAAAAATTAAGAAGCTAACGTTTTAATTTTAATTAATTTGAGAATATAAATTTTTATTTAAATAAATTCCTATGATGTCAGAAATTTCATAGAGATTGATTTAAAAAAATTTATTTGTTGAGGACGGAATAATATTTTTAATTTTGTAAAACACAAGATTATTTCTAAATTATTTCACAGAAGAAATATTTCCAAGTTTTTGTATATTTTTCTTTGCGAATTTATCTGTTTTTAGTTAAAAATTCAAATAACTAGTTACAAGTGAAACTCTTTTGTTAAAAATTTATTTTTTCGGTCGAACATTCATCGCTTCAATTTAAAATTTATTTTCACTTTTTGGAAAATTTGTCTTTTTTGAAGAAAATTCATCTTTTCGGCATAAAATTCAACTATACACGTTAAAGATTCATTATTTCAGTTAAAAAAATTTAATTTTGGTTGAACATTATTTTCTCTAGCCGAAAAATAATTTGTTCCATTTTTAGTTAAAACTTGATCATTTCTAGTTTAAAGTTAAACAATTTTGTGTGCAGGCTGGTATTTTTTAATTGAAAATTCGACCATTTCGTTGCAAATTCACGCACTTTGTTAAAAAATTGATTATTTGGTAGGTCTTTAGCTTTTTCTCTGAAAGTTAATCTTCTGGTATAGAAGTTTTTCTTTTCGTTTAAAAAATCAAGTATTACATTTAGATCTTCGTCCTTTTAGTGTAAAATTCACCTTTGAGGTTAAAAATAAAATTTTTTTTTTGAAAATTTCCATTTTTTGACTAGACATTTTTAAATTTAATTTCTATTTAAAAAGTTACCCTTCTTAGATGATAAATCGTCTTTTTGGGTAGAAATTAAGCTTTTTGGCAAAAAATCAATTATTGTAATTAAAGATTCATCATTTCAGTCCACGATTTACAGGAAGAAGAAAATCCTTTAAACAAATAATAATTGTTTAAATAATTAGCAGTTATTAATAATATACTTTAAAACTCGTCAATTATAGATTAAAAATTGATGATGTTAACATTTTTTTTTAAATATTTTCTTTAGCATAAATTTGATAGAAAACTCCTATTATGAATTTTTTGTGGCATTTTCCGGACACAATTTAAGTGGTTTAAGTTTGTTAAAATTTAAAGCTAATAAGTGGAAAACTGTTCGTTAAATACTTCTTAAGAGATAAAAATGCTTTAATTCACAAACAATTTATAACCAGTAATTCTTTTTAAATTTTTTTGAAAATCCATCTTTCCTCATTTATCACCCCATTTTTTTCATTTTACCCCAATTTATCACCAAAAATCGAAAGTCAAATTTTTAGCCACGATTTGACCAATCGAGTCAGGCTTTGATAAACTTTTGATATTTCCAATCAAAATTAAAAAATTAAAAGCATTATCAAAATTGGAATTTTATATATTGATTATCGAAATTTTTGTCAAAGTTTCTTATAGATAAGTAGATGACTTGCAAATTATCAAAATAAAATGTACAATTTCGACGAAAATAAGATAAGTGATAGACCTTTGAAAATTTAGAAAATGTTCAGAAAAATATAATAAAAAAAACAAATTTCGAATAGATTAGGAAATTTCATTTAAGTTCTTCACTAGATGTCAAATATATTTAGAGACTATCTCCGTTAAATTTTTCGATTAGACAAAATTTCAAAAAGTTATAGGTTTTTAAAAATTAAAATTAAAATTTTGTATGAGTTTTAGAAACTTTTGTCAAATTTTCTGATGCATCAATATGACTTGCAAATAATTCTAATGAAAATTTTAAATTTCATAAAAATTCAAAAATTGATATCCTTTTCAAAATTTTTAGAAATTGAAAAAAAAACTTTTTTTAATAGGGTAAGGAATATGAATCCAAATTTTTATTAGATATAAAATATATATAATTTGACAAAAGTTCAAAAATTTGGATCATTTTTAAAAATATGCAATTTTTTTTTTTTAAATATCGATTAACTTAAAGTTTTCTTTTTAGAACATTCGAACAAGATTCGCAAATTATCTTAATGAATTTTTTCAATTGAACATAAATTATCGATCGCGAAGTACTAGTTTTGTGATGGGATTGTAATTGTCAAAGCTGTAGTTGCTTGGTGAACTTTCTTTTAAAAAAATAGAAAAAAATTTTAGTTACTTACATCACTAAATGTATGGCTGTAATTCCAAATAAGTTTAAATTACATTTTCCGATTAAAGTTATTATATTTGAAAAAATTTAGTTAAAGTGTACGATCTTGAGGTACGAAAACGAACGCGCAGCGCGAGAGCATATCCGTGCGCTCTTTGTGCGCTCAAACTTGGCGCACATCGTGCAATCAGAACGTGCCGGCGCAGCAGGATTATTTTACTTTTTATTTTAAATAAGTACTCAAATCAAATTTTTTTAAAAGAAAAGCTATAATCACTATTTTAATAATTATCCTGAAATGTTACTGGGGTAGCAGGCAACCATAATCAACAAATCAACCTCACTACCATTATTATAGTTGTTTCCTATCTCAAAAATATTTCAAGACAAAATTCAAAAAATTGATTGACATCCCTTTTGATCAAAGGTGATTTTTGAATATAATTGATTCCAAATACCCAAGATTTTATTTGTGTTTTTATTTTTATTTCAAGTATTTTATATTTGGTACGTTAGTTGAACTTGAAATTTTATTCACCATAAAAGTGCGTAAAACTATGATAAAAACTTCTATTTTGAAGAATATTTGTTTCAAGTCGAATTATTAAAATTATTTTTAGAATTAAAATAAATAAAATAAAATTAAATCGAATTTTTATCTAAAATTTGTCAGAATTCACACAAAAAGACATGCGTTCAAAAAAATTATATTTGGAGGTTCCGCAAGCTCCATGAAGTTCAACACGTATTCTCAATAAGAAAACAATCAATTATTTTACATTTTTCTCAGAATTACTAACCTTAAGTTAATAATGGGTATATTTTAAATAAAAAATAACTTTTCAAATATCACCCCCATAAGTCTGTTTTATAGAGTCCCAAAAATACCCCATAATTGAAAAATAGGGTTTCACAAGTTTTTTGAACTAATAATGATTTTTTGCGATTCTATTATCTAAATTGTTTCTTATATATAAAATAATACTTTCTACTAAATATTGGATATTTAGGTAAATTGTTTATACCATTTACTATTGTTTTTAGAAATTTACTCCCAGAACAGTGCTGAAAAGTTGCAATTTTTCTGCAATTTTTAAGTTTTCTTTAATTTTTCAGCAATGAACATGTAATTAATAAAACAAAAAGAGAGAATGATTTTTTAGGCAATATTTCTTTTTTTTAAATACATTTTTCGTAAATAAAACAGAAACATGTAATATTATTCAAATTTTCTATATGGAACTGAGATCCTTTTTGAAAAGTTATTATTAATATTTATGATTTGCTACTAGAAAGAATGTCCATGGAAAGGCAAAAATTTTTTAAAAACTGCCTAATTTCTAGTATTACTTAAAAGAAAGATAGTTATAAACCATAATAAATTGTTAACATAATTAATTTTGGTAACTTTCGTTAATTTTTACCTCACTCTCAGTGAAAAGTTGACATAAAATGGAAAAATCCAGAAAATAACCGGAAATATCTAGCATTAATATAAAAAAAGATAGTTATAAACAATTATAAATTATTGCAACCATTATTTTTGTTCACTTGAGTTGATTATTACCTCACTATGATTTCAAAAGTGCACCAAGGATAATAATAAACTGTTCACGCAAAATAAAAAGTAGAAAATAATTTAAAAAATTCCAAAAAAATCCGCAACTTTAAAACTCTTTTCTCAGAGAATATTTCAACAAACAATAATTTATTATTTATATTTAAACAAAGAAGTTCCATTTAAAAATCATAATAAAATCAAAATGGACGTCAGAAACTCGTAAAACATCATTTTTCACTATGATATTTTTCCTTAATCCTTTTCCTTAATCGTGCAGTGACATGTCGAATTTTATAATGATTCTTCTTGTAATAACAATTTTGAATAAAAATTATAAAAACGTTTTCGAAGCCTCTAAATATCATTTTAAAAAGACGCACCTATTTTTTATCTTTTCAAACAAATTTGGGACATCTTGCATGAAAATTGAAAAAAAATATACAACTCTAGTTCACCTTGGCATTAGATACTCCCCCCCTCTCCGCGTTCATTGTGGAAAATTGCAGACTTTTTAAATAAATAAACCTCCTCCTCCCCACACTGTTCATGTGCAATATGGATGGCCCCTCAACATTCGAATTTTATTCATACTCGATTCAGCCGTAGAATGCTATGTTACAATTTGTAATATAAAATTCAACCAAATAGCATTCGTGAATATTTAAAAAATCTTTTTTTTTTCACAAAGCCACAAATAATAAAAATCTGATAATTACCAAAATATATCCCAAGGACTGCAAACGCAGCGAGAAGAGCAATATCCGAGAATCTCATTTTAGTCACTTGGAATATACTTAATTTTTCTGGTTGGTATAACTTCTAGAGCGTTCACTAATAGTTTCTTAAAAGATCGTTTCTTCACATACAAAACTTGCTCTTGTCCCAAAACTCATGAAAATTTATTGCGGATGTTTACATTTCACAACGATAATAAAATTTCACGTTATCAGGAATTTCAATCTCATAATTCTTTTGTCAAATTATTCTGGTCGGAATAATAAGCGTACAATGTTTTATCGCGCTCACAATACTTTTTCTAAAACGTTCCATCAGTATTGTAAATAAAATATGTATGTATGCGAGTTTCGTCGCTTAAATCTGGACTTTCCTGCTACTGCTGGTTCCTTATCTGATTTTATTTCTCTCTTAAAACATTTATATTCTACAACTTTACAGACGGTTTTTATTTCAAGAACTGCTCAATATTTTTCAGATAATTCCACAATCTTAATTGTCAAATACGTTCAATGAAAAATGTAAAATTTCAACATTATTTTTTCCGGTATAGGCATGACAATGTGGCGCTTGACACCTTTTTCAAAAAAGCATAATAACTAAAATAATATTTACCTAATTTTTCATTTTTCTTCGTTTAATAGCGCATATTTCAATATTCAAATCTGAGGTAAGAAAATATAGTAATCAAGGTGAGGTAGTAACTTTTTAATATTAACTAAGCTACTAAAAAGTTACGTTATTTTTAACTTCTAGGGTAGCTATATTACTTTTTTAATAGCCTGTAACGTAACCAGTCAGTGCCAAATTTCAAGGCTCCTCACTTCTTGTGATGGTAACTCGTACAGAAAAAATCACCTAAATTTCTGAAAGCAGTTTTTTAAAGCTCAAAATCTTCCAAGTGTAAAACTATTTTCAATATTATCCCTTAAAAATTTTTCAACAGTAAATCTTTTTTTTTTATTTTGTTTCGGAACATTTAAATATCCCTTTAAATTATTCGAATTGTTCTTAAAGTTTTGTTTTAAATTGTAAAAAATAAAAAAGACTCTTTGAATTTTCGATATGCTTGTCCGACAATTAGGAAAGTCTATTAAAATATTTAGTTTTTTCCGAATAAGATATTATTTCGATTTTTTCAGAAGTGTTAGAAAATTTTCTTTCTTCCCCTCAACTCTATCAGATATCTTAAGCACCTTGCAAATTTAGTTCCGACATCTGAAAAAGTATGCAGTATGCTTAGTATACTTAAAAATATTTTCAAAGTCTAAATAGTTTTTTAATTTTATGCAAAAACTCTGCATGTATTTTAGAATGTTTGAGTTGTTTAGAAACTTTTTTAAAAGATCCTGCAAAATAAAAAAGTGTATTTACATTCTATAAATCCTTTCTCGACACTTTGGAAAATATTTTTAAATATTTTTTTATTCTTATCTTAAAATGCATCATTTAAAATATAAAATCACTTCAATTTCCGTAGATATGTTACGGAAATTTTTTTATTCTCCCCAATTCTATCAAATGTTTCAAAAAGACTGCAAATTTTATATCGAAATCTAACAAAGTATTTAATATTTTCAGAATGTTAAAAACATTTTCAAATTGTAAATAATGTTTTAATTTTTTCAGACTTTTCAAATATCTTTTAGAATGATTTGAATCGTCCATAACGTTTTTGTAGAAAATCCTGCAAATTGAAATAATTTTTTTTTCTAAATAAGGTTTGAAGGCCTTTTTTGCAAGACTGTTTAAAAAAAATTAGGAACAATATGATTTACTTTTAAAGATATTTAAAAGTTCTGAAGATATTCAAAAGTTCTAAAAAAATATAAAAATCTATACAGTTTGGTATTTAGTTGCCATTTTTGCAGTAACTTGGAACTTTAATTTTAGGTATTTTGAATTTATTTTTCCTTTTTGATAACTAACATCCCATGAAGAACGGCTTATTGGTCAGTTATGGGTAGAAAATTATTTCATTTGGGTTAATGATTTTTTTTTAAAATTTTTCATTTAAATCAAGATTTTCCTGAGATTAATTTTAAATTAAAATCTTTTATGGTAGAAATAATATTAACTATTATATTTTTCTTTGATAATTTATCTATTCTGGTTAAGAATAAAACTATTCTGGTAGAAACTTAAAAAAGTTGTTTAAAACCTAAAAAACATTTTTGTTGAAAATTCAACTTCTTTGTTAAACAGTATTGTAATTTGTTGAAAATTTATCCCTTAAGTTGAAAATTTAAATATTTTGTTTTAAATGTCGAAAATTCAAATATTATGGTGAAAAACTGAATTTATATGTTGGAAATAAACTTTATGGTTAGGAATTTAATTCTTTTATTGACAATTTGTCTTTTTTATTTAAAAAAGGTAAAAAATTCGACGGTTTGGTTAAAAATTACATTTTTTGCATTGAATAAACTTTTTTGATAAAAATTAATATTTTGAGTATGAAAATTCAACTATTTGGTTAAAAGATAATATATTTTGATTAAAATTCCTTTCTTTCGTTAGAAAGTCCAACTATTAGGATAAAAAAAACTTTTTTGATAAAAATTAATTCTTTTTGCTTTACAATTCAACTCTTTTTTTGAACTGTATTCTTATTGATTTAAAAATTAATTTTTTTGGGTAGAATTTTCTTATCTTTTTTGGTGGAAGATAAAACTTTTTGCATGCGTTATGTGTCTTTTACTGAATAATTATTTTATTTGAAATATAAAATATTGTTTTTACTTTCCGGAATACATTGAACATTTATTATTTACTTGAGCGTACTTTCCTTAAGAAAAAAAAGAGATTTACTTTTTAAATATCACCCCATAAAGCTATTTTATAGCGTCCCAAAGAAAAGAGTGAGGTAATAGTTATATAGTGCTAAGAAAATAAATGAATTTAACAATTAATTTTTATTGTTAACAATATTATATTCAAAAAATGCAAGAAATTGTGTTCTTTGCTGAAGTTTTTAACTTTTCCTCCATTTTGTACTTGAAGTGAGTTAATATTTAATTAAATTTAGAACAAATAAATGTTTAATCAAATTATTAATGCCTAAAAATATCTTGTTTTGTATTAATACCAGATAGTTGGGGTTTCTCTCTGAAATGTTGAACTTCATGTCCATTTTTTAATTAAAGTGAAGTAATATTTAATACTAATTAACGAAAATGTAAGTTGAAAAAAATTATTTTTATTATTTGGAATAACATTCTCTTTGTTCAATGGTACAAAGTTGCGAATTTTTTTGAAATTTTTAATTGTTTGTCTATTTTTTACTTCACTGACACAAAAATTAATTAACTTTAGCAAAAATAACTGTTTAAAAAAATTCTTTTTGTTTGTAACTATGTTAATCTATATTAATGCCAGATGGTTTCGCTTTTTTCGGAAATTTTGGGCTTTTCGTCAGCTTTTAACTTACCTAGTAAAAAAATAATTTATACAAGTTAATAGAAATAGTTTTTTAATCCAATTATTATTCCTTTAGAAATTTTCTCTCAGAATAGTGTTAGAAAGTTAGAAGTTTTTTTTAATTTTTTAACTTTGATTTTTCTTTTCATTTATAAAAAAATAATAAATAATTATAAAAGAGAATCTTACTTCAAAGAATATCTTTTTTGTGAAAAGATTTTTTATATGTAGAACAGATCTTTGAAATATTCTTTAAATTTTTTATATGGATTACTAAGTAAAAAGTTAACAAAAAGTTAAAGAAAATTATAAAAAGCAGCAAATTTGTAAATAGTAACAATTTGTTAAAGCGATTATAATTGTTTAATTTTAATAATTTTTATTGAACTCTCAAGTAAAAAGTGGACTTAAATATTTACCTTACTATAATTTGAAATTGGAAAAACGTGTATTCTTTTTTAGTTTAACACTGCAATTTTTCATTATTATTCAAACGGATCATTATTTACGACACTACTCAATTGTTTAAACAATAAGGTATTTACACGATTTCGACTTTCTATCCCTTTTATGAAAGGAATTTGCTAAAAACAATAATGAATTATTTAAACAATATACATAAATATTTTAATTGTTGATCTTAGGTTAATTGACCAGGAAATATTTTATTATTAATTTTAGATGTTAATTTTGTTCGTCTACTGGTCTATATCAATATTATTAAAATATTGCTAAATCTTAAGATTGTGAAAAAAATATCAGACCGGAAATCTGAAGGTCCTGGGTTCAGATCCCAGCGGAGATAGAGACTTTTTTCACAATCTTAAGATTTAT
>JAAAKG020117059.1:4125-15223 GCA_010014905.2 Druon quercuslanigerum
AATAAACAAAACATTTCTTATATTTCATTGAATGAAATAGTCAATTTTATTTTAATCGACTAACTGAATCAATATTTAAATTCAACTAATTCAATCAGTACTAATTATTTCAAGTAATAAATCAGTTATTTCCTAAATTTCATTGAATGAAATAGTCAAATTCATTGTAATACACTAACTGAATCAATATGTAAATTAAAATAATTAAATCAGTACTATTTTTTAAAAGTAATAAACAAAATATTTCCTAAATTTGATTAAATGAAATAGTCAAATTCGTTGTAATACACTAACTCAAAAAATATCTAAATTTAACTAATTAAATCAGTACTATGTGTTTCAAGTGACAAACAACACATTTCTTATATTTCATTGAATTAAATAGTTAATTTAATTGTCATAGACTAACTGAATCAATATGTAAAATCAACTAATTAATCAGTACTAATGTTTTCAAGTTATTAATCAGTTATTTCCTAAATTTCATTGAATGAAATAGTTAAATTTATTGTAATAGACTAACTGAATCAATATGTAAATTTAATTAATTAAATAAGTACTATTTGCTTCAAGTGATAAACGAAATATTTCTTATATTTTTTTGAAATTCATAGTTAAATTCATTGTAATAGAAATAGAAAAACTGAATAAATAGATAAATTCAACTAATTAAATCAGTAATAATTATTTCAAGTGATAAATAAGTTTTTTTATAATTTTAATTAAATGAAATAGTCAAATTCATTGTAATACACTAACTGAATATATATGTAAATGTAACTAATTAAATCAGTACTAATTACTTCAAGTCCTAAATCAGTTATTTCTTGAATTTCATTGAATGAAACAGTCAAATTCGTTGTAATAGACAAACTGAATCAATATGTAAATTTAAATAATTAAATCAGTACTATTTGTTTCAAGTGATAAACGAAATATTTCTCATATTTCATTCAATTAAATAGTGAAATTCATTGTAATAGAAATAGAGAAACTAAATAAATACATAAATACAACTAATTAAATCAGTACTAATAATTTCAAGTGATAAATAAGTTTTTTAATAATTTTAATTAAATGAAATAGTCAAATTCATTGTAATAGACTAACTGAATCAATATGTAAATTTAACTAATTAAATCAGTACTATTAGTTTCAAGTGATAAAGGAAATATTTCTCATATTTCATTGAATTAAATAGTGAAATTCATTGTCATAGAAATAGACTAACTGAATCAATTTATAAATATAACTAAATAAATCAGTACTAATAATTTCAAGTGATAATTCAATTATTTTTTTACATTTAATTGAATTAAATAGTCAAATTCATTGTAATAGACTACCTGAATCAGTATATTAATTCAACTAATTCAATCAGTACTAATAATTTCCAATGATAAATCAGTTATTTCTTTTTCATTGAATGTAATTGTAAAAATTTATGATAACAGAGAAATGGAATAAATATATTTTTACCAATTGCCAGTGACTCAATTCTAGCTACAGCAATTAGTAGAATTTGACTGTCAATCAGTTAAATTTTACACGTTCAAATTTAAAGAATTATAATCTTGAAATAAGAGAAGAAATCATAACTACTGTTTTAATTAGTGAATATTACTGATTACGTCATTAAAAAGCGCTTAGTTGATAAATGAAAGTCACAGTTTATATTATTTAAAATAACAGATTCTGTCAGTGGATTCGTCTCTTTTTACTAGATAAAATAATTCTTAAATAATTAAAAATTTCTTTAAGCTAATTCTTCTAATTAATTAAAATTATTTAAGTCTTGGTTCAAAATTTATCTTTTTTCTTGAAATCAACTGTTTTTTTATTTAAGAATAAAAATATTTTTTAGTTAAAAATCGACTCTTACATTTTTTTTAGAATTCATATTTTTATTGAAGATTCAACTACTCACAAATAAAGTTTTAGTTGAAAATTTATCTCTGGTTGAAATTTTAGGTTTAAGGTTGAGGATTCATAATAATTATTGGCTAGAAAATTAATCTTTTTTGTTGAAAAAACATCTTTTTGATTTAAAATTCATATTGTAGGTTAAAAATTTAACTATTTTATTAAAAATTGTTTTTTATATTGATAATTATACTACTCGGTTAAAAGTTCAACAATTTTGTTAAAAATTAATATTTGTTTAAGATTTATAATTTTAGTTGAAAATTCATTTTCTCGGTTAAAAATTTAATTATTTTGTTCAAAATTCGTTTTCTTTCGTTGAAAATCCATTTTTTAATTGAAAATTGAACTATTTCACGTTTGGCAAAAATTTACATTTTTAGTTAGAAATACTACTATGTGGTTGAAGATTGAACTATTTTGTTCAAAATTAATTATTTTTTTGAATTCGAATACTTACTTAAAAGTTAATCTAGTATAAAAATGTGTTTTTTTTTTGGTTGAAGATTCGTTATTTTAGTTTAAAATTCATTCCCCTGCTTTTTTTTAATAAGTTTTTTATCTCAAAATGACCCTATTACATTTTTGGTTCAAAATTTATACTTTATAATTTAAAAATATTTAAAAATGGATGTAGATTCATGTATTTAATTGGAATATTGTATTTTTGGGTGAAAAATTAACAATTTTGTGGAAAAATAATTAATTTTTTTAAAAAGATTTATGATTTTAGTTGAAAGTTAAATTTGCTTTAGGACTCAATATGTTAAAAATTCGTATTCTTTCCTTGAAACACACTGTATTTGATTTAACATACAAATCTTCTTTGGTTTAAAGTTGAACTAAGTTGTTGAAAATCAATTTTATTGTTTAAATATTTATAATTTTAGTGAAAAATTCTTCTACTTGGTTGAAAATTTAAATATTTGTTGATTTTTTTTTACTTTTTGTTCAAGATGAGTTAATTTAATTTAAAATTAAAAAATTCCAGTTTGGGTTAAAAAATGATTTTTTTTAGTTTAAAAATCAACTACTTGGTTGCAATTTTTAAAGTTGAAGTAATTGGTAAGAAAATCCTTTTATTGTTTAAAGATTCATGATTTTATTTGAAAATTCATCTACTTGTTTGAAAATGAAACTATTTCTGTAATTATTTTTTGTTGAAAATTCATTCATTTAATTTAAAATTGAACAATTCCGATTTTCGCTAAAAAAAATTTGTTTAGTTTTAAATATAACTACAGGGTTTCAAATTCAAAAGCAGAACTACTTTGTTAAAAATTATTATTTCAAGGGATTCAAAATATTAGTTGAAAAATCATATCTTTTGTTGAAAACCTAGCTATTTTGTTACAAATCCATTTTATCATAAAATTTGATTTTTGAAAACGAAAATTTATCTATTCCAATTTTGGTTTTAATAAACTTTTTTTAGTTAAAAATTAAACAGATTGGATCATTGATATGAAAAGTCATGTTTGACTGATTCAAATTAAGAGTGTAACAAATCGCAATATTTCTGTATTCAAATCAAGCAGTTTCATGAATCATTTAATTTCCTATCCATTAATATTCAATCATGTTAGATAAAGTGTTCAATGATAATTCAGGCGAGACTTATTTTTATGATTTTTATTCCCGTTTTATTTTATTTTGTTGTACGTGTAGGTTCTTATATCGTTCAGAAGTGTCACTTTCGAAAGTTAAGCGCCATTCATCCAGACACAAACGAGCTCTTGCTCCAGGGTAGCCATATGTATGTCACTTGGAGGCAAGTCTCGTTCAATGTGTAATTCCATCGACACGTGGTAGATTCCTTCAAGAGAAAAAGTACAAGTCCTGAGTCAATACAAAAAAAGAGCGGAAATGGTGAGGAATTGGGGCGAGTATAAATTTTGATGAGCGGAAACGAATGTACTGTTTTTCAAAGTCATATGATTTTTATATTTTTAAATTTATATTCCGTCTCTCAATTTTTAAAAATAAATAAAAACAAATTTTCCATAGATTTTGACAGTTTTCACAATCTTCACAATTTTCAACATTTTATTTTTTTTATTTAAAAAAAATGTGGACAAAAATAAAAAAAACGGAATGAAAAATTCTTTCCTTTATTTTATTTTTATCCAGAGATTTTTTTTGGACCAAATGTTGACAAACACTATAAAATTCTTCTATTGTAATTTAAAGAAGATCCTCCTTTAAAAAAAACTTCGGACAAAAATAAAAAAGAGGAAAGACAAATTCTTTCCTTTGTTTTATTTTTGCCCAGAGATTTTTTTTGGACCAAATTTTAATCTAATTTAAATTTTTTCCTAAATTCTAAGTTTTAATTAGTCAAATTTCACTGATTTTGAAGTCAATTTTGACTGATTCTTTTCAAATCATTCAATTTAATTCTTTGATGAAATCAGAAATTTAAAATTAACCGTTGTGTTGAATTTTCATCTAAAAAAGTTCAAATTTTATTAAAAAATGGAATAGTACAACTTTCGGTTAAAAAAAACTAATTTTGAAAAAAAATCTAATTTAAAAAAGAACAATTCAATTTTTAACAAAATAGATGAACCTTTAATTCCAGTTATGAATTTTTAAAAAAGTAGTTCAACTTGCAACCAAGCAGTAGAATTTTCAAGAAAAAAAATTAGTTTTCAATTCAGAAGATATATTTTTTACTGGAAAAAACAAAGATCAAGAATATTCAACCGTAAAGTTGAATTTTCATTTTAAAAAATAATTTTGAACAACAACAAAAAACGAATTTTAAAAAAATAGTTTAATTTTCAACGAATTGTAGTTGAATATTTTCTATAAGAAATTTTCCACTAAAAATATGAATTTTCTACAAGAAAATTACTTTTCAAAAAAGCATATATTTTAAATAACAGAAATAGAAAAAAAAAGAATTTTCTGCCTGAAAAATCGTAGGATTTACAAGTTTAAAAGATCAATTTTTAATTTAAAAAAAAGGTAAAGCTTAATATTCCATTTAAAAAGCTTAATTTTTAACTATAAAAAAGTATTTTGAATCAAATAATTAACGTTTAAATAAAAAAATATTAGTCTTCAAAAAAAAATGTAATAACTGATATATGTATTAAAAAGATTTCAATTTTAAATCAAAAACACTTTATATTTCCAACTAAGCAGGTTTTACATAATTTTAAATTTAACCAAATAAATCAGTTTTGAACTATAATGATGAATCTTTAATAACGCAAAATGAATTTTAAAGAAAGTAATTTAACTTCCAACCAGTAGTTGAATTTTTAACAAAAAAGATTAATTCTCAATGAAAAATTTCAAATTTCAAAAAAAAATCTAATTTTAATTTTTAAAAAACAGTTGAATTCATAAAAAGAAGAATTTTTAACAGAAAATGAAATAGTTAAATTTCAATAATAAAGTTATTTAAAAAACCTAATTTTGAACAAAAAATGTAAAAAAATTGCATTAGGCACGATTTAAATTTTAAATAAAAAACACTTAATATTCGAAAAAAACTGTTTTACATAATTTCAGATAAAATAGTTTAATAAAACCAAAAAGGTTAATTTATAGCGGAACAAAATTTATTTTCTACCCATAAAGATGATTTTTCAACAAAATAAAAGAAATAGAAATAAAATAAATAAATTTTAAGGTAAATTAATTCATTTCCAACTAAAAAAAACGAAAAATTTTTAACAACATTTTTAACTAAAATGATGACTCGTTAACCTAAAATAAATATCAAAGTAATTTACCTTTTAAGCAATAATTGAATTTTTAACTAAAAAGATAAATTCTCAGTGAAAATTTTAATATTCGATATTTCAAGTAAAAGAGATTTTTAATTTTGAACGTAAATAACAGTAGGATTCATAAAAAACGAATGATCAAAATAAGTATAAATGAAATAGTTAAACTTTCAAACAAAATGTTGAATAAAAAAAATTAATTTTGAATCAAAAATGTAATAGCTTATATTTGCATTAAACGCGATTTAAATTTTAAATCAAAAGCACTTAATATTTAAAACAACGGTTTTACATAATTTAAAATAAAAAGTTGAATTAAACCAAAAAGATTAATTTATAGCGGAAAAAACTTATTTTCTACCGATAAAGACAAATTTTCAACAAAATAAATGTAATAGAAATAAAAAAATAAATTTTAAGTTTAATTAATTACATTTCATCCAAACAAAGAAAAATTTTTAACAACATTTTTAACTAAAATGATGAATCGTGAACCTAAAAAAAATACCAAAGTAATTTAACTTTCAAGCAATAGTTGAATTTTCAACTAAAAAGATAAATTCTCAATGAAAATTTTAATATTCGATATTTCAAGTAAAAGAAATTTTTAATTTTAAAGGTAAGAAACAAACAGTAGGATTCATAAAAAACGAATTATCAAAATAAGTATAAATGAAATAGTTAAACTTTTAAACAAAATGTTGAATAAAAAAATTAATTTTGAACAAAAAATGTAATAGCTCATATTTGCATTAAACACGATTTAAATTTTAAATCAAAAACATTTAATATTAAAAAAAACAGTTTTACATAATTTAAAATAAAAAAGTTCAATTAACCCGAAAAGAGTAATTTAAAGCGGAAAAAATTTATTTTTTACCCATAAAGACGATTTTTCAACAAAATAAATGAAATAGAAATAAAATAGATCAATTTTAAGTTAAATTAATTAATTTCCAACCAAAAAACCAAAAAATTTTCGACCAAATTTTTACTTAAAATGATGAATCGTTAACCTAAAAAATATCAAAGTAATTTAACTTTCAAGCAGTAATTGAATTTTCAACTAAAAAGATAAATTCTCAATGAAAATTTTAATATTCGATATTTTAAATAAAAGAGATTTTTAATTTTAAACGTGAAAAACCAATAGGATTCATAAAAAAACAAATGATCAAAATAAGTATAAATAAATAAATAAAATAGTTAATCTTTCAAACAAAATGTTGAATAAAAAAAATTGATTTTGAACAAAAAATGTAATAGCTGATATTTGAATTAAACAAGATTTAATTTTTTTTAAAGAATAATTTATAGCGGAAAAAATTTATTTTCTACCCATAAAGACGATTTTCCAACAAAATAAATGAAATGCAAATAAACTAGATAAATTTTAAGTTAAATAAATTAATTTCCAACCAAAAAAACTAAAAATTTTCGACCAAATTTTTAACTAAAATGATGAATCGTTAACCTAAAAAATATCAAAGTAATTTAACTTTCAAGCATTAATTGAATTTTCAACTAAAATGATAAATTATCAATGAAAATTTTAATATTCGATATTTCAAATAAAAGAGATTTTTAATTCTAAACGTAAAAAACAATAGGATTCATAAAAAACGAATTATAAAAATAAGTGAAATATTTAATTTGTCAATTAACAAAATTATTTTGAAAGAAAAAAAGTAAAACTTTCAACCAACCTTTTGAATAGTAAAAGAATAAATTTAAAAAAAAATGCAATTTTTAATTATCTGAACTCGAAACAAAGTAATTTTTAATTACGCAATCAGTAGCATTGACTAATTGATTGAGACGTTTTGGTCGATCTAATCTGTAAAATTTAATGTGTTTATATTCATTAATGGTAAATTTAGAATATTTAGATAATTTATTTAAATATATGTAGAAGCTTAATAAAGAATTTTATTTTATAAATAATTTTACTATTTTTTTATAACAGATCAATCAATTACACGCGTTGTATGAAAATCAGTCATGTCTGTTGGCTAATATTTATTGAGAATATTTTTAAATCTATAAAATTAAAAAAGATTGCAATTTTAAATCAAAAGCACTTTATATTTTAAACGAAGCAGTTTTTACATAATTTTAAATTCAACCAAAGAAATCTTTTTAAAAATTCTAATTTTAATAACAAAACAGTAGAATTCATAAAAAGTAGAATTTTCAATAGAAAAAGAAATAGTTAAATTTTCATTAATAAAATTATTTTCAACGAAAAAAAACTAATTTCGAATAAAATTGGTAAACTTTGAACCAAAATGTTGAATAAACAAAAAAATAATTTTGAATAAAAAATATAATAGTTGGTATTTGCATTAAATACGATTTAAATTTTAAATCAAAAAGACTTAATATTAAAAAAAAACGCTTTTGCATAATTTAAAAAAAAAAGTTAAATTAAACAAAAAAGATTAATTTATAGTGGAAAAAATTTATTTTCTACTCATAAAGATGATTTTTCAACAAAATAAAAGAAATAGAAATAAATTTAATTTAATTTAAATTTAACTTTCAAGCAATAGTTGAATTTTTAACTAAGAAGATAGCTTCTTAATGAAAATTTTAATATTCGATATTTCAAATAAAAAAGATTTTTAAGGATTCATAAAAAACGAATTATGAAAAAGAATGAAATATTTAATTTTTTAATTAACAAAATTACTTTTAAACGAAAAAAGTAAAACTTTCAACCAACCTGTTGAATAGAAAAAGAATAAATTTAAAAAAACAAATGTAATTTTTAATTATCTGAACTCGAAACAAAGTAACTTTAAATTACGTAATCAGTAGCTTTGACTAATTGATTGAGACGTTTTGATTGATCTTATTTGTAACATTTCATGTGTTTATATTCATTATTGGTAAATTGAGAATATTTACATAATTTATTTAAATATATGTAGAAACTTAATTAAGAATTTTGTTTTATGAATAATTTTACTATTTTTTTTATAACATATCAATCAATTACACGCGTTGTGTATGAAAACCAGTCATGTCTGTTGACTGATATTTATTGAGAATATTGTTAAATCTATAAAATCCATTAAAATATTATAAAATCCGTTGAAATTCTGTGAAATTAAAAGCCTTAAAAATCTCTTCGAATTACTGAAATCCTTGAAAATCTTGTAAAAACAATTTAAAATCGTTTAAAATATTTATAAATCTTAAAAATTCTCAAAAATCCAGTGAAATACTTGTCAATATTGTGAAATAGTCCCATAAAATTCTTTTAAAATGTTTAGAAAACTTCTTCAAATCTTTGAAATTAATTAATTAATTAAAAATTATTATTAAATTATTATTATATTATATTAAAATTATAATAAATTAATTTAATTCTTGTGACGTTCTTTGTAATTTATAGAAATATTATAAAATATGTAGAATTTGATATATCTATTGAAATCTGTTAAAAATTATTTAAAACACAATAAAATCGTTAGAAAAATTAGAAATATTTAACATTATCTGAAGTCCCTTGAAATTCTAGAAACTTTTAAATTCTGCAAGATTTTTCAAAATCCTTATGAAATTCTTTGCAATGCCATAAATTTTTACTAAAATTTCTTAAAAGTCCTTGCAATGTTTGAAACATTGTTAAATTCCTGAATTATTTATTGTAAAATTCCTTAGACTGCCTTAAAATGTTTAAAAAACTTTAAATATTCCTTTAAACGCTTAGAAGATTTAAGAAATCCTGAAAATAATAAAAATCCTTGGAATTTTTATGAACTCTTTACGATCCTTGAAATCTCTTTCAAACTCTTGGCATCCTTTCAAATCCCAGAAAATCTTTCAAATCTTTTGAACTCCTAAAAAAAATGGGTTGAACAGCTTTTAGGACCGGTCTGAAAGACTTTCACCGGATCGGTTCGTAAATCCTAGACCGCTTCTGAATGCTGATTTTCACAAAAAATAATATCCAATTTTTTCTTGAACTTCAAGAAGCAAATAAATGAAAAGAGTCACAAAAATGGATTAAAAAATAAATTTAATTAAAAATTCTTAAATTCCTAATGCTTCGAATACTGTGATTTTTTAGTGCTTGAATCACAAATTTTGTTTCCAGTATGAAAGTTTTAATTTAGTAATTTTCATGACCTGGAAAAATGGTTGGTAAACCGGAAACGGGCAGAAACTTGTTTTTGTTTACAAAGGCCACCCCCGGTTCATTTTTCTGGATGCGCGCCTGGGAATGGGTACGAAATGGTGATGTTCGATTCCCGCGGAATGAAGCGACGGCGCGGCACGTGTCAAAGAGGAAGCGCCGCGCATGCGCGCTCAGTCAGAAAAGAGAGAGAGAGGGAAATCCCCCGACAATAGGAGAGCGAGAGACAGCGCTAGTATAAAGATGGCCGAAATACACCCCTCCACCTCGCAAGTTTCCATGCACATGGACGCGTTCAGCGTTTGCTACACAAGAGAGAGAATTCTGAAAGATACGTTTTAAGAGTGGCTCTTTTCACTTACCGATATTTTAAAACTCCGAGCAGCTCTCTGGCAAGATGTCCGTGCTGACCGCACGGCCATCTCTTATTCTCAACACATCCGCGAAATCCGCGGAGATGCTTTGGCGGTGTTTTCGGTATACAATCACGCGCGGGAAGAGAGATTGTAGGCCAGACAGGAAGCGGCGCCACTTTCGCCGAAAGGGGATGTCAACGTGAAGGGTGGGAAGGGGCAAAATCGCGATTCGCGATATCTTTCCGCCTCTTTCTTTCCCTGAAAATTTCACACGCTCAACGCGTCCATGCCTTTTAAAAGTTCTTACTGCAGAAGTTACAACTGCGGCAAGACTTTCGAGAATCTTAGGCATCTTCTTTTAAATACACCGCCGAGGAGGGACAGATCGAATTGTAATCAATCTGTGCCAAGTGGCGAAAGCCACGATTCCGAACGACCCAGTGGGAAAAAGCTTGGATCTGTTTTTCTTCGGGTGTTGCAGTTCGTAATTTTTAAATGCGGAGACCTTCAATGCGAGAAAAAGTTGTAGGAATGAAGATTTAAAAAAAAATTTGAGACGCGTTGGAAAAATGAGGAAAGGTTTTTTTGGGGAGAGATGTGGTCTTTATTGAGGATGTTTTTAAGAATAGCTAATTTGATCGTTTTTAATATTGGGTAAATCGAAAAAATAAAAATTTTCTACTATTTTTAAAGTTTTTTAAATATTTTTTACCACTATTTATTTTTTTTCTGACAAGTTATATACATTTAGCAAAAAATAATAAAAAATACTGCTCAAAACCTGTGAATGAACTGCTGCAAAATTCTCCATTTTTTTTGTATTTCAAAACTTTCCGTATATCTTTTACACCATTGTAGGGGTGCTTTGCTAACTTGACAAATAGTTAGCGAAGCATCCCTTTAAGAAATGGGTTTAGGGAAATGGGACCTGCATG
>JAAAKG020117070.1:0-15222 GCA_010014905.2 Druon quercuslanigerum
TCCCTTTGGAAAGGGCTATGGAGTCACGCTTGAGGCTTAGAAGGGGACGCAACGGGATTACCCAGGCGTCAGGGGCTCTAACGGTCCCAACCCAGAACATTAATAAGGTTGACTTATAACACTTCATGGAATTTTAAATGATTTTAACATTTAAAAAAAAATGGGAGAAAGGAATAATATTTTATCAGCAAAACAAATTAAGAAGTGCACGAAAATATTATTGTTTGACGACAGATTGACAAAACTTGAGTGCAATGAGTTACATAACACTTTGTCTCTTCATTTCACAAAAAATATAAATTTTCATTTTAAGTTTTTTTCAAGGCTTGATAAGAAATTGTTGTTGAATGGTTATACAAAATAACTTGAAAAAATACACAAATGTTTTTCGATTCGAGAGAGAAATATTAGAAAAGGTTTATTTTTCAATACAAGATCATACTTTTTATTGTCATTATTTTTCCTCAAAAAAAAATTTTCCGAATCATTTCACTGAAATTTTATGCAATAAGACTTCTTATATTTATCCTTTATTTTTAAGTAATATATTTTTATTTCTTTCCTAAAAGCTTAAATATGCACGCATTTTTTAAATCCTCAGAATAAAACTCTGATTTTTTTAATAGCTATATATGTAAATATAAATGACTAAAATTTCAATAATTATAAGTGAAACTCTACAAATGAAATTTGTGGATTAGTCAAAAATGTCTATGAATTTAATAGTGGAAAGCTACAAATTGTCTCGCGCAAACAGAATATAATTTTATTTAGGGCTGAATATTATTAATATTAATTAGATTTAACTTATGAAATGTAAAAAATGAGGAATTAAGTGTTTAGTAAAAAATTATTTTGTAACAGGTTTTACTTCATTAACGCGCAATAACATTTCTTGACTCTTCCTGACTTTCATATTTCTTCAACTCAAACAACAAATTTTTTTTATAAGTTCCTGGTTCGAAATGAAAACGCAAGAAATATTGAGAAACCTGATCATGGTTACATAACTATATTCACTTTTCAAATAAACATATCATTCCAATAAAAATTTAAGAAATCAAGTAAACCATGAAAAACAAGAGTCAACATAGCCTTTTAAATTTTTTCCCAATGATTCTGTTAAGATATATGTTCCAAATTTATTATAAAGTCATTTCCAAAATTAATAATATAATTAAAAAATTCCAATGATTGTTAGTGTTGGGAAATGTCGACTTCCTTCCTGTAATGCTTTGTTCCCTGGATTTATTTTCAATTAATATCCGAAACCATAGAAATATTTAACGAAATCACCGATCGTTTATGCTCATACTTTTGCGTCAAAAATTCGTATTTTTGACTTAAGATTCTACAATTTATTAGAAAATTCGACTGTTTGTTCATTTTAGTACAAATTTTTTAAATTTAGAATGAAAATATTTAATTAGTTGAAAGATGAACTACTTTGATCATTCATGCAAAACAGTAAGATTTTACCTAATCCTCCTTTAACTCAAATCGTTTCAGGAAATTTTCGTAAAGCTGAAAAATTCAGACTAAAAAATTTAGTCAGAAATATGTAAAATGGGGGCAAAAGAGGTCAAAAGTTTTGAACTCTTATAAAGGATGGTAGGAGTTTCAGAATGTCATAATTAAGGTTTATGTAATTTATGCGCAGCCCCTTATAGCTTCGGATTTTTTTCCAGAAAGCTTGAAAAAATTTTGATATCCTCAAATCTTTTACAATTATTAAAAATATTCTAATTTTGTTAATTCTATGAAATAATTTTTTCCCATAATTTAAATTTTCTCATATCCATAAAATTGCAAGAATACTTACAAATTATATTGTAATAGCTATATGTTAAGAAAAGAATCATATCCACAATATTTGAAGCCTTCCCAATATTTAATTATTATCTACATGTATCGCAAACTCATTTAAGAAATTTTGACTTTTTTCATACTTTCAAAAACTTATTTTTAATTAAAAGAACCAACGATATAAAAATGTATATTAATATATTTTGCCATAATTGAAGCCCCGGCAAATATGTTCATATGTTGATATGATTTTCCACATAACGTTATTTGTTCTGTGACAAACAGTTATGCAAGGAAATAGAACCTAACGCGAATGCGGAAATTTTTTTAAAACAAATATTTTTTTTCCGGGTATAGGTCGTGTAGCACAGTGTCTAAATATCTATACTTCATGGACAGATTTTTTATTTCAATTTGGTTGGCGACTTAAGATGAAAAAAGGGGAGGGGATGACCAATTTTAAATTGGCTTCATGGTATAAGTAGCTCCAATTAGTATACGGAAATACCTTGCAGGAATTGTCTTTTTTTGTGAAAAAGCATCATCAACTGTTGTCCACAGTAATAAAAAATGTGGATCGACGCTGATACTCTACTCCCCATTTGTGCGGTTCTCTTTAACTGCATTGGTAAATATATAATTATATAATATCATATCATATCCATCAGTCTGTTTTCAATTGAACCTTCGGAAAGCAGAAACGAGCGAGCGCTTGGCCTGGTAGACAAAGGAGGGCCTTCGGGACAAACAAAAACAAATAAACAACATATAATTAACATTAGGTTAGTGTTATGTATTTCTATTCAGCCTTGTGCTAAAACGAAAGAATATCCCATACTAATCAATAAAAAATATTAAATTTTTAGGAAAACTTCTTCAGTTTTTAAGAAAAAGAGATACCCATAATATTTTACAAAATCCTGAAATTTTAGCACAAATCTTAATAGGAATACATATAATTAATTTATCATAAGGCATATGTTGTTTTTTCGTTTTTGTTTCTCTCGAAGGCTTGGATAAGTTAAGAAAAGTTTTGCTTGTCCAAATTCTGTTATGAAATATCTTTTAGTTTCGAAAATATAACGAGTTATGTTTTAAAAAACGTATTAAAATTTTGACTCTCGGAGCTCAAATTTTTCGTTCTGTGCCGTTATCCCCACCTTTTTCTACTGGACCAAGCGCTCGCTCGGTTCTGCTCTCCGATGGTTCTATTAATCACAAAAGTTTCAATTCCATATCTGTGGAAAAGTTCAATTTCGTAAGTTTTAAGTGAAATAGAATAATTTTCCATTAAACAGACTAATTTTCAAGAAAATATTTGAAAACCTAACAGAAACAGATTTATCTTTAACCAGAAGGTAATAAATTTCTTCTATAAGAGATGGATTTTCCAAAATCTTTCAAATTGACTATAATTATTCCTGAAATTCATCAAAATCTTTAAAAAATATATAAATTGGTTTAGAATATTAAAAGAAGTTATTAATATTTTTGAGACCTCTCAAAATTCTGAAAAACTTCGAAAGTTTTATTTTCTATGTATACATTTTTAATTACTTTTGAATCGTAACTTAAAATCTTAAAAATTGAGTAAAATTCTGAAAAATTAACAAATTACCTTAAAATATTCCAACTACTTTGTTAAAGATTTTGGAAATATTTTGAAATTGTTTCAAAGGCTTTTAAAGTTTCTGTGAAAATCCTCAAAAAAGTTTAATATTTTGTTTTGAAATTTCTCCCAAACCGAAAAAATTCCAAATATAAATCATTAAAAGGACAGCATTTGAAATTAAAGAACAATACTTGAAGATTTTTATCGCAAGAGAAATCATTTTTTAAAAACTGCTATATAAATTAAAAAACGCTTCAATTGAGAAATAAAAAAAAATTATCTGTAGTGTAAAGATGAAAAATAATTTATAAAAATATATGTATCACAAAAAAACTTCTTTTATTAAAATATGCAGTTACTGAATCTTTAATAAATAATAATTACAAAATAAATTTCATTAATTCTATAAATTCGGGAATTTTCGCTCGTTGGAAATTTCCAAATTCGGAATTTTTATATTTTTGGAATTTTATAATTTTCGAAATTTTATTTTTCAAATATGCTTTTTTTCGGGGGTCTTGCAACACCGGCAATTTTTTTCGTAATTTCTCAACCGTCCGATTAAATTATTAATTAAATAGAAAGTAATAAAACTCCCAAAAAAACTGTAATTACACCAGCACACAAAAAAAGATTGTCCTGGAGGACTACACCAGCATATATATGTTTTTCGGGTCGCTGATTCTGAATCCGGGACCAATAAAACACAGTTGGCTCATATTTTTAGCTAATTTAGAGTTGGAAAGACAAACTATGATCTGATTAGGTTATTTTTATTGCGAAATTGGATTGAGCGACCCAAAAAATTATAAAGATTTGCTAATTAGGATTACTAGACATAAAAAATTCTATTCTAACCAAAAGAATACAGCTAGAATCGCTGTTTTCGTCATTTTCCGTCTTTTTTTTGCGTTTTCGAAAAAATATGAGCCAACTGAGTTATTTGGACGTCGGATTTGGATTCAGCGACCTCAAAACATTTAGATATGCTGATTAAGACGCTGAGTATAAATATTTTGTTTACAAAAACATACACAAAGAATCGCTGTTTTCGTCGATTTTACGTCTATTCTTGCGTTTTTCGAAAAAATATGAGCAAACTAGTTTATTTGAACCCAGGAATCGGCTTTAGTGACCCCAAAAAGACATAGATATGCTGGTGTAGTCCGCTGGACAGATCACTTTTTTTGTGTGCCGTTTTTATTATTGTAATGGATATAATGATTATTGCTATTATAATGATATTGTGATAAACTTTTGAAATTAAACTTTAAACTTTGAAGTTAAACAAACTTATGATGATATTTATGTTAATTTTTCGCAAAATAAACATTTTATTTAGCATAACCTACATTACATAATTCAACACTTAATTTGGACATTTCTTCTGAATCGGAAAAATTTGGAATTAAAATTAAAAGAATTTTAAGTTTTTTATCTTAAAACTTGCATAGCTTTTAATATGAAATATTATTTGGATAATTTTGGAAACTAAGTCAGATTTTTAAATCCAAACCTTTTATATTAAATAAATCCGAAAACAAATCATAAAAATTGCAACATACTGAAGTTTAAATTTTAAAACATGCATAATTTTTAAATTTAAACTTTAAAAAATAAAAACTCTTTATTTTTAAAGATTTACAATTCAAATTTTGGCAATTTTGAAAAATTACAATTGGGTAGTCTTTACCTTGAAGTATTTATCAATAAAAATTCTTGCATTTTCATAATTTGGGATATCAGAAAGAAACGAAGTAAATAGAATTTTTAAAATTTGGATCATTTTGAAAATTAAAGGTCAGATTTTTGCATTATCATCCTAGTGAGAAACGATTAGTTTTATGCAAATTTGACTTCTTCGGCTTTTATAATTTCTTCGCGTTTTGATTGCTTTCAATTTACAAATTTTTATGAAGGGCTTTCGTCTGTAGGCTCGATGACTTTTAAAATACTGATCGCACTAAATTGGCTCACGTTTCGAAGGCATAAAAGTTAAGAAAGAATTTGTTGAGATGATGTTTTGATTCACCCCATGTAGTCACAGACCCCCTGAAGACCCTATATTTATGCATTCTTATAAATATTATATCCATTATAAACATTAATATACCCTTTTGTTCTTTTTACAGAATTAATATGTTCAAGAGAGATGACTTTACGGCAAATATTTCCTTGGGAAAACGGTCCCTTGCCTCCTTACGAGAAACTTAATTTTAATGAAACTACAGCCTATGAAAATTTTGCACACCGACGTAATCCCCAAATGCTTACTGAAGAAACGCTTGTCTTCGCAGTAAGGAGACCTTTCATCATTGGATGGTTAAGCACGACTAATATTATTTCTCTGGGTGTTATGTTTCAAATGACTGAAGATTTGTTCGTATTCGACATAATTAATCACGTTTGGCATACTGTGCGTGAAGAATACGCTGAAATATTGGGTATAAACCATCGTTTTAAACTTGTTGAAGCACGTGATCAAGCTGCTGCCAGAAAAAAAGCACGATCGAACAGCCAAATGGACAAACTAGTATACGTGTATTCATGCGAAAATGGACACCGTGAAGCAGCCCGTGTGGAATTGGTCGAAAGCAAAAAACTAGACAAACAGGAAACACACATTGAAGCGAGTATTGAAGAGGTCAAGAAAGCATTCAAACGCGGATATAAATATCCGTAGGCAGAAACAAATTTCGTGCGAGGAAAAAATTCAGGATAATACGTGTATATTATTCACATGTTTCAAAAATTTCAGAGAGGTATCCAATCCTCATACTCCTACATCCCTGGATACGGCCTTGCGCATGTGCATAGGAATTAATGTATCCCACCGTTATTTTTAAGGCCATTTGAGAAAGAATTCAAACAAGCTTATAATAATAGATAAACCGAGAAAATTTGGTTGAAAACGTGCAACCAACAAAGCAAACTTTAAATCATGCAATGTTATTGAAGTTCTGAAAATCGATTATCGAATGACAAATATCGGTGAACGTTTCTATGTCAAAAATTTATTATTCTTTTGAAAGTTTGGTAAAGTTTTAAATGAATTCTAGAAAGCAAAGTTGATTTTGGTTATTATAATATCTCTTCCATATTGTATCAAAGTTCATCCACTGTAAAAGAGCTTTCAACTTTTGCTGGGTTAGATTTTATTTGAACGTTATTCACCACCTAGAAGATATTAAACCATTCTCAAATATCTATACCTAAATATCTTCATACAAGCGACCACCAGTTCTTTATGCTATTTATACATTTTTTATTTTAAATAATATTGTTACTGTATCTGCTATTTGTACACTTAAATATTTTCAAATATCCCAAGTTTGGTCAATACATATACATACATCTTCTGTAAATGATGCATAACTATTGTAATAAATGAATGCACTTATCATAACCAATACTAAAGTCTTCTCTTCTTCCCAAGATTGTTTAAAACGTTTTTACAGGATGCAATTGACGAAATTGTATCTTTATTTGAAGCAAAGAAAATTTGAAAAATCATTAGGTGTTTTCGTAGTATGAATATACAAATATTTAATTGTTGATTGTAAACTTCTCTTTCTTAGTTCAAAATGCGTGTTTTTTGGTAGAAAATTAATTTTTTATATTAAAATACAAGTTGTTTCTCAAATTCAATTTTTTCTTTGAAAGTATTTATTCAAACACAATTTTTGTTGTAAAAATAATTTTTCTAACAGAAATTTAATTTTTCCAGTTTTGGTTGAAACTGTACCATGTTTTGAAGGTAAAAATTCATTCAGTTTCCTCCAAATTCGGCTTCCTTGTTCTTTTCGTATTTAAATAATCAAACGTGCTTGTGCATATTTTTCATAAAACAAACTTACGGTAGTGTTACGTTTATTTTATTGTTACTGTCAACTTTCTGTCTATTCTTATCTGTAATAAATATATGCCTAAGTTTACCTACATCATTTATTTAAACACTGTGTGCTAACATGGTTCCCATAGAACTTACAAGTAACGAACACACCCACCAACAAAAATAAATTTTCAGGCCTTACCTCTTTAACTTAATAAGCTAACTGGCCTCTCTCTATGCAACTTTTCCATACTACCCTCGCCTATTTGCTCAGGAGGTGAGAGCTGATTTGGTGGCAGCGGTGGGACTGTCACTTTATTTGAATTCAGTGTTTTTATTCAGAAAGTTTAAATTCAGTGGAATTTTTTAAGATAGCTATTTTATCGGCCCTCGAGAGTATAAGTATTTCTCAGGTATCTTGCACAATCACCTTCGTGGCAAGTCAATTCACCCTGTATGTATTCTTTTGAGCAATATTGTTCAAGTGAAGGGTTTAAGATAACATGACCGAATATCACCCAACATTCCTGTTTTATACTATTTCTCGAATTAACAATATTTTAAATCGAAATTAGTTCTGAATATCCCCATTTGAACTCGAAATTATGCAGATAGTCCACAAACAGTGTGAAAATTAGAAGTAAAAATAAAAAAAGGCAATCGTTAATTAATACGAAAAATTGTAAATCTTTTTCAGTTTTGAACCCTTTTATCAATTTTAATAATTTCAAAAAGCATCTTTCTGCAATGCGCTAGGCAACTCAATACTGTGGCACATGACAAAAAGTTCTCGAAAGGCAAGACACAACGTGCTACATACTGTAATAACCTTTTCTCACCCATATTCTTAAGAATCCCTCGAATCACCATGATTAGCGAAGCCTAATCGTCGATTAACTTAAACTGCCATTTTTAGCTGGCTAGCGAGTTAACCAGCGATTAAGGGGAATCAAAGAAAACCCAAAGTTGAATTTTAAGTGTAATGTGACAGGATAGTCTGAAATTTAAATAGAATTTATAACCATATTTTATCTTCATCGGATGATAAAGATGATTTTAGATATGAGATACGACCGCGAGTATTTAAAGAACACTGCTTTTTGAAATGGAACGCGATTTGCAACATGTTACACAAAGATAGGTATAACAGAAATAATATATATATATATATATATATATATATATATATATATATATAACAATGTATGCAACATTCTTTTACTAGAATTCAGAAACCGTGCTATTGAGCCTCGAATGCAGCTCCTTCTTGCTCTGCGTTTCTATGTCACTGGTTCGTTTTTAATTTCTACTGGAGCTTACTCTGGAGTTAGTAGAACGTGTGCTTACAGAATTGTGCATGAAGTCACTGCAGCTATTGCCACTTTAGCTCCTCAAGTTATAAAACTGCCTGCTGTACCAGAAAAAAAAAGATCTGCACAAGTAGATCTTTGTGCAATAGCGGGACGCCATATTTGAGAATTGACAAAAATCAGTCACTGTATCGTATTCTACAGGTTTCAGTCTATAAATTTAGGCAGTAAAAAATGCATTTTTTAAAGCCTCTATATGGAGTGTCCCCCTTAAAATTCACAAATATTGTTGCACGTTGGCTGGGAGCTGATCAGGATTCAATGATTTTCCAAAATTCCAGATCATGTGCTCGATTAGAAGCTGGAGTTTTTGCTGATAGATTAATCTTCGCAGATGGAGGTTATTGCATTAAAGCATATCTCATAACCCCAAGACAAAATTTTCAAAGTGATGTTGAAAGATTTTTTAACGAGTCGAACAATAGAACTCGCCATACTATCGAACTAACGTTCTGTGTTTGGACACGCAGCTTTCCATGTTTAGCGACAGAAATGCGTTTTGTAGTGTATCATGTCCTCGCTGTGATAGTAGCGACAGCAGTTTTGCATAATAAAGCACGTGAGGGTGCTGAGCCAATGTCTCCTGATGATCCAATTTTAAATTTATAGTAGGATTTTATTTTAAATGTAGATTCACACAATCGCGGAGATGTGGAACCAGATGACGGTCATACACGCGTACTTCTTCTTCTTTATTATTTTGAAAATTCAACACCAACGGCATACATCATAATTTTTCAAATTATTTTCAATTTACAGATCATTTTTGTTTCAGCCAATAACTTATTCGTGGCTTTGTGCAACCCTGAGTAAACTATAATTGTTTTTGGTTTTGTTATTTTTGAGGTCCGTAAATGACGATGAAAAATTAAAATGTTCGTCAATTCGTTCGCCAAATGGAAGAAAACAAACAAAAAAACACCCTTGCCCTACCTGCAGCGCCCTAAATATGACCCAAGAATAAAAAATTACATTTTCACGTTTTATTGTTACTTTTTAAACATTTCTGGCATCGTTATTTTACAAATAGTTACTAGTTACTAATGGACAAATGGTATTTTCACTATTACTTTAAAAAAATTTCAATTGCTTTAAAAATGTAAATTATTTAAGTAATTATTTACACCCCAGAAATGTAAAAAATAATCGTATTTTCTGACTGAAATACAAGTTTTTGTCACTTTTTCGCGCAGTGAATTGTTCGGAAAACATTATGTAATTGTTTAAACAATTATTTACTGTGTATTTTAAAAATTTCTTAAAATTCAGTCAGAGATTTCCACATTTTTCAAACTGGTGTCCTATGTTAGGTTTTATTGTATAATTACATAATTTTGATACATATATTCTAACGTGTAACACATATTCGTTTAAAAAAAGTTTTATTTGCTCAAGCAGTTATTTTTCTATAATTGAAAAAGTGAATTAAAATAGAACACCTAACATTATTCACGACATTAAAAGTATTTTTAGAAAATTAATTATTTAAAAAAATTAGATTTGTTTGAAAAAATAAAAAATGGTTTTAATTATTTAATTTTCTGTACGTGCCTAATTTCCTGTTGAACTAACCTATACCTGTCAAATCTCGGAGGATAACAATAACACAACGGAGGTAAGAAATGAGTCGTCACTTCTAAGATTTTGCAGAATTTACCAATGCCCAGGATACAGGACTTATACCAACAATAATCCTGACATCCTACGCCTATAGTTTCTGATCCGAACACTTGATGGCGCGCCTCACACCTACTGCTATCCCTATCTCTGACATCCTAAGCTTTGATTCCCGACCCCAACAAGAGATGGCGGGCCTGAAACACCTGAACCATGGATTCTTTATTCGGCCGTAAACTCGCAATTCTCTCATGTCATGTTAGAAATACGTAACACCACAGAGTCACAGTGACTGGGTCATTGGGGGAACCATGCAACAAACGATGGGAAATTTGGCAAGGGTGGCCTGAACAGTCATTCCATGGACTATTAGCTGGAGTCGACTTACCATTGGTATTCACTTTGAGTATCGGAAAAATTTGAATTTTGAAAAACTTCTTATAGATAACGTCTTGAACGACGTGGTGAAAGATCCGATGCACCCAGGTAATGAATGTAGGGACGTGTTGGATCTTGGAAAACCTAAGATTATAATTTTTGCCACAGGCTCATTTCCTGTAAAGTTTGGATGTTTTTTTGTGTATTTATTAATTTATTAATTTATGTTTAGCGTCTCCTAAGCATTGGAAACGGACAAGAGCAAGGCTTGCACCATGCTGCCATTCAGCTATCACCCAGTCTTTAGCCACATATTTTCAAGCGTCTTGCGATGTTTGAGCCAAACAAGCTTTTTAACGCGGGAATCTTTGATGCAACCAGAGGAAAATTATGTTAGAGTTAAGGAAGTAATTTATTTATTCTGATTTTCTTCAATCAGAAAAATTTTTTCTTAAAAAACCTACTAATGAAATGATTCGTTGAAACTGTCTATGAATTCGATATTGGAAAGCTACCAATTGTTTCGTAAAAATAGTATACAAATTTATTCTGGACTGTATAATAATCATATTAATTTGATGCAACTTACAAAAATGTGAAACATGAGAACTAGAAGTGTTGAATTAAAGAATATACGACATGGTTCATATTTCTTCACATCAAACAATAATTACTTTTAACAAGTTTCTGTTTCGAAATGAAAAAAAAGAATTATGTAGACACCTGATCAATGTAACCTTACTCTATCAATTTTTCCAATAATCTCTTTTCTGCTCGTCATGTACCCACACAAATTTTAAGCCCAATCTTAAAAATAAATCTAACGACTTCATCTGTTAGGGCACTTGTTCCAAATTGATTGTAAAGTTATTTCCGACATTAATAGAATCATAAAAAAATGTTTATTATTTTTATAGATGTAAAATGTCAACTACCTTGCTGTTATGATTTGTTTATAACTTAAAATGTGGTTGAGATATGCTAAGAACAGAATTATATCCTATTATTAAACGGCCATTTGCAATTTTAACTCTTATTTCTATGAATGATGTTAAAGAACATTTAGAAATACATTGTATGATGTAGTAAAATTATTTATTTAGAAATTTTGTTACAAAAAATTGATGATGCAGAAAATGCTGCAAGAATCTAAATTTCAGATATTTTGTAACAATTAAAGCCCCAAGAAAGACAACCTTGCTTCAATAAAGATCAGTTTTCCTGAAACCTTCGTTTAAGCTATAGGCGGATGTTGATGTGATTTTATACATTATGCTAATATGAATGCGGAGCTTTATTTTGAAATTTTTTTTTCCTGGCTGTTGCTTAGTAGGTCAAGTGACACGAAGTCTTCAGGTGCCAAAGGCGTAATAAAAATATATAAATTGGCTTCGTGGTATAGTAGCGTCATTTAGTAGCAGATATTTTGCATCATACATGTTTCTTGTCGGATTTATATAAAGTATTGACTGAAAGCTGAACAATAATTTAATTAACTCCAGTACTTTCAAAGGAAAAATTATTTCTCTAAATTAAATAAATTTTGTAAAAGTTCTATTTAAATTTAAATTAGTTAACTTATTCCCTCAATAAACTACAAGTATTAATTAATTAATAATCTAAGTTAAAAAAAATTCATTTATTCTTATCAAACAGTTTCAGAATTCAAGAATAATCAATTTTCATTCTTTACAATTGCCATACTTTAAATTTTTAGCCTTTGCAATTAAATATTTTGTAATTTTGAAAGTTTACGATTCAAAATAATGCAATTAATAAGATGTAAAATTAATAATTCTGTAATATTGATGATTCGCATTAAATTTTTTTTTTATTCGAAAGACGTTTAGAGATAATATTGTGAAGTTTTATAAGGTTTTTTAATAGAATATTAAAATTGCCTAAGCATGATTAAAAGATTTAAAACAAAAATTTTTACTACAGCTTTTTAAACTTTAATAAAAAGGATTCATACTACTATATATGTAATAAAGTTTATTATGAGCATAAATTTTATATTGCAATAAAAAATATGTGTTTGACGAGAAAAAGAGTAATTATTTTTATTTTCTAGTGTAATTTAAATATTAGGTATGATGTTTTGTTACTATTTGTTTGTAAATGGAATTAGAGAAAGCCCTCAAAGTGACCGCCAGGTTTTAAAACACATATCATTATTGGTCCTACCTTATCTCCCCCAAGGCTTTAATTATTGTAAAATAAACAAAAAACCTAATTCTTTATCATAATTTTAATTTTTGTTCCTTACTTTGTCGTACTCTTTAATCGCTGTTAGCTTAAAGATGTATTATTACAAAAAATTTATATTACACTAAACCCTTTCTATAATGTTGCCTTCGGGTTTCTTTTGGCACAGTCCGTAGGAAAACGCAAACATCTATATTTTTTGCATTTGCGGAGGTTTTTCGTGAATGAACAAACGGTTAAGAAAACATTTCGTATTATTTTAGTATACATAAACGTCACTAACAATAACTTTTATATTTTACAACAGAATTTACTAAAAAAATAGATTAAAATTTATTTTATTGCAGGAGAAAATAATTTTCCAAACGAATTTTCAATCAATTTTACTTTAAAGATTTATGAATACTTTGTGTATTCATCGGCGTAACATCCATTGATGTAACCTTCGTTTCATGTTGTGACGTCATGAGTTTGTCATGAGTGTATCATGTCATAAAAACTTAGGGTGAAAAATAATTTTTTTCTAAGCTAATAAAGAAATCGGATACCGTGAATGCTTTGAATTTTTTTAAATTCCTTTAATTCCATGCATTTCCATGTATGTTCTATGTTATTCTATTTTCAATTTACAAACATTCTATAGCCAGGGATAAAATTTAAAAAATAAATTCCGTTTTTACGAAATAAATTTTAGTTTAAACAACAGATAAGAAACAAAAAAACTTAAAGAATAAAATTATTTCACGCGTAGAAACCGCCAGATTTGATCAAAGCCTTATTCAATTTTATAACTTTGTTTGCATTTTTATATATGAGATCGAGAAAGATAACAAAATGATGACTTTAATTCTTCTTTCTTCATGTACTGTAATATTTAATTATATTACAAGTATTATAGCCAATAAATCTTGAAAATCGAGCCGAGGTGAGTGATCAACAATTTTGCTTCTTCCACTTTAATTTGTTTGAATCATAAATAAAACGTGTCACTTAGATGACGTTAAAGTTGGTATAAATTCCCGTAATTTTTTTAATCATTTATCACAAAAATTTATTTATAAAACAGTGCAATCTTTTATTTTTCTGACATTGTGAAAATTGGGAAAAATGAAGACTACTGCGGCTCCTCTTCTCTTTACATTCGCGATGTTCCTGCATTTCGATTGTAAGTGCAATGCAAGATTATATTTATTATTTATAAATTTTTTTTTTTAAATTTAGCAATATTTATAATTCAAACTTTTGAAATTGTTACGCAAGTGCAAAGGAGTTGCTTCAAAGAAAAAATAATTCAAAGTATAGTAATATTAAGCCTAAAGAAATAAAAAAAATCTTCATTGATTTCCAAGATGTATCGGAAAATTGAACTAATTTCTTATATATTAATTTTTTGCGTGGGGATTACCTATTTTGTTTTAAAGTTAATTTTTGTTAATTGGAAACAAAAATACTTAATTAAAAAATTATCTTTTTGTATAATAGTTTAACGAATGGGTCAAAAATTTATTTTGTTTTTTCAAAATTGGTTTTCTTTAGGGTGGACTTCGAAAATTTTTGCAACTCCTTTTTGAATATTTTATATCTCTGGTTCTTATGAACCAATTTAAAAATACGCACCTTCCAAATATAAAAAAATTCATAAAAAGTCATATATGTGCTCCACAAGTTCTGCAATTTTTATGTCGGGTCCGCCAGCGGTCAATGAGAAAATAAATAAAACTTTATGTTCTACACGATGAAGTGGCGCGACGCGGCTACTGCGTGTCGCAGTTAAATGAAAACTTTATTTTATAGCAGAAATAAATTTTCGGAAATATTTTATAATAAAAGAATTCTTTTTATATCACATTAATTAAGAAAATAATATATTTAAACATTTCATATCCTATGCAAGCAACACCAAAATCTGAAATTGACAAAACGTAATCTTCAAATATTTAGATTTAAATATATCTGAATTCTGTACAAACCTGTCATGGCCAATTTAAAAAATGCGATCTTACTTATTTAGTAACAAAATTTAAAAAAATGATTGTTGAAATTAACCTTTTTGAATAGCTACTGAGATTTATTCAAAAATATTTAGCACTTATTCTAAAACTATAATAAAAATGACTAATGGCGAACCAAACTTTTAAAAAATTTCGAATCACAACAAAACACATAACTTATGGATGAAATTATTTAATGCTTAACAAACAACAAACGATTTTTTTACATATTATTTGCTATTTAAACTTTTTAATTAAAACAAAATTACCACCCCGCACTTCATTTAAAGACAAGATGTAAAGTATGAGCGGCATGACATAAGATTGTTGCGGCATTTTTTCTAAATAATAGCATGACTTCCATTCGACTTAGAAATTACGAGAGATTATTGATTGATTAAAATGTTA